>JAZHPH010000728.1:0-25234 GCA_037356405.1 Nasonia oneida | reverse complement strand
GGCTTTGCGGTGGAAATTTCGCTCGCGCGCACTAAATTACCTGAGTGAGATTTTCGCACGTCTCACCACACACGACGCTACAATTTCGCCACTACTGCTGCCGATGAGGAGGTGTTGGTTGGGTGGACAAAAGGCGCCGGTGTCGATGGCTTCACGCAAATCCTTGTTGTAGAGCGCCAAAGGTCACGGCCTTGACGATGAGAAGGCGCCGGTGACGGTGGCTTCGCGCAGAAGATTTAGTCCATCGGCGAGGGCTTCCACGTTGTGCAACGTATAGTTGCGGGGAGACTATACGCGCCGGCGTGCCTGCGCGCGTGTAGCTCAAAATGGCGGCGCGTCGCTAGGACTTGTTGCTGCCGCCCTCGACACGAAAAAAAACGTGTGTCGAGGAGATCGACTTGGTTGTCGATAGTACTCCGCGTGTGAACCGGCGTGCCAGCGTGCACACGGGAGTGTGCGATGTGCGTGAAGAATGACGCAATCGCAAAATGTCTTTGTCCGCGACGTGCGAGACAAAGACTCCGCGGCTGGAGAGACTTGCCGAGATGTGCGTTTCTTCTTCTCGTCGGCGCTCGTTGACTCGTCGTCGAGAAGCCTGCGTCGGGGTCACCAATGTAGGAAGAGGATGTCTAGGCTGGACTAGAGACTGGACACTCTTCTCTTGAAAATCACTTTATTCTCTCTCTCTCTCCAGCTCGACCGACTCGTGCCGTGGTCTGCGGAACACTCATCGGCGTCGGCGCTCGCTCGCAGCATGGCTGCTCTCTCTCTCTCTCTCTCTCTCTCTGCAGTCGGGAGGTGCTGCCACCTAACGTGGGGCACCTACATATATGCTATTGGTTTATCCTTGCCTATTTCTCCTTGAAGAGATAAAACACTACCAACTGCATATCCTGAAGCATCACAAGTTATATTAAAAGCTTTCGTAAAGTCAGGAAATTGTAACAGTGGTGCTGAGCAAAGCAATTCCTTTAAATTATCGAACGCTTGCTGTGCTTTCTCATTCCATTCGAATTGTTCTCCTTTTTGATGTAATTTGGTCAACGGTTAGGCTATTTTAGCGAAATCTTTTATAAATCTTCTGTAGTATCCTGTTAAACCCAAAAATTGACGTATATTTTTCACTTCTTTAGGCGTAGGAAAATGCTTAACAGCCTCTACCTTTTTGGGATCGGGTTGAAGTCCAACTTTGTTAATTTTGTGTCCTAAATAAGTCACTTCTTGTTTTAAAATTTCACACTTATTTGGTTGTAATTTAAGTTTAGCCTCGCGTAATCTTTTCATAACTTCGTTCAAAACTACCAGCGCAAAACATTTATTAGCGACCTCCGAAAAGAAAAACATTACTTACCGCTATCCACAAGCGTAATACTGTATAAACCAACCTCCTATCTATGTAAAATCCTAATGAACTATATAAAAAATTGCAACCTATCTATATAAGCATGTAAATACTGTACAGCATAATAATCTTAATAAAGATTAAATCTGCTTAAATAAAAAAAAAACTTCGTTCAAAAGAGTCTCATGCTCTTCTAACGTTTTTGCATAAATAACTATATCATCTATGTATACATATACTCCTTTTCCAATTAAATCATCCAGTATTATGATCATAAGGCGTTGATATTCCGTTGCAGCATTACGTAGGCCGAACGGCATCCGAACGCAGTTTTTGCTGCATCTTCTGGATCCATCATAATTTGGTGAAATCCTGAGAAGTAATCTAAGGTAGTAAAATATTTTGCACCTTGTAATTGATCATAAATATCCGTAATATTTGGAATAGGATATGCATCAGGAATAGTTTTCTCATTTAATGGCCGAAAATCGAGTACTATTCGCCATCTTAGCTTTCCATCTAGTCCTGGTTTTTTCGGTACGACCCACAATGCTGTATTATAAGGTGATTTTGAAGGTCGAATTATTCCTCTTCTTAATAAATCTTTAATCTGAATTTCAATTTCTTCTTTTAATATATGCGGTAATCTATATTGTTTTGTACATAATGGATAGTCATCTATTAATTTTATGTTGAAGTACATTAGTTCCTTCTAAAATATCACCTTCTAAATACACTCTATCTGCGTGTTTTGTTATTAATCTATTTAACTGTTCATATTTCTTAGCATTTAATCCATTAGTATTAATCAAACTTTTTATTTTTGTAATTCCATCATCTACACTTAAATCTTCATTACTATACTCCTGTTCGTCTTCTAAAACTATTGAAAATATATTTATGTGCTTTCGTGCTAAATCTATAACTTCTGTAGCTTCTTTATCATCTATATTTTTTATATTTACAACCAATTTTAATGTCTTTATCTTATCTTTATTCTTTACTTTTATTAAATTTATCAATCAGTTTTTTACTCCTTGCATAATTTTGTTTACTATTCTTAATTCTTACTTTATTATTCTTTATTTTCTTTTTGATTCGACACAATTTCGTTAAATATATTAATTAAATTTACTTCTACAATATTCCTACGCTTTTCTATTCCTAATTCGTCTAATAAGTTTTCATTAGTCGTTTCGAAGTAAAGTAACTCTCCTAAATTAGAATATTCATTCATATAATAATCTTCTATTTTATAGCCATCATAAGGATCATATTTGGTTTTTCATGAATCTGAATCTGAGTCTCTAAGTAATAAATCTAGCCTTTTACCCAAATTCGAGCTTATATCTGTATCTGAATTAGAAATTGAAATTATGTCTGAATCAGGATCAGGATTTGAGTTTAAATCTGAATCAGAATTTAAGTCGGAATCTACACTTGAATCTATGTCGAAACCTCTAATTACCTGTTTAATTACATTATCTGACACATCTTTGCGGTGATAATCATCATTTTTAATATATCTCTTTTTTAACGGTACATATTTTTCTCTTATCTTTAAACTCTTTTTCCCAAAATTTATTATACTATTTGATATAATGAAAAAATCTACTCTTAAAATTCCTTCGGCTGGTATTGGGAAATCGTTTTTAACAATATGAACTTTATGGTCTATCTCAAAAATATCTAAAAATGTTGATCCCATAGTGGGATCAACATTTTTAGATATTGCCGTCAATACCTCTTAAATAAATGATATCGTTCCAATCGATTAAATTTTCTTCCGGAAGCATAATTTCTTTAATGAAACTCTCTTCAGCTCCCGTATCTATAATAATTGCGAAACTTATCCGATGAATAAATATCTATGTACGGTAAGTTATTTACTATATTTGAATTCTCTAAATTAATATTGATTTCTTGAGCTTTACTCTCTTTAGCTAATTGTTTAAATTTAAATAAATTTAAATTACTAAAAAATGATTTGAATTAAAATCTACAATGCATTTATTTTCAAAGAGAAATTGACTACTTAATATGCCCTCAAACGGTGCTTGAAAATCATCGTCTACTACGCAAAACTGAGTTGATTTATTAACAATTCTAAATTCAACAAATCCTAATGAATTAATAGTGCTTTCAGATATTCCTTTTAATAAAATATTTTGTGAGTTAAAAATATCGATGTTATCTGGTACCTGACTAATTTTAATTATATTCCTTTGTGCCCCAGAATCTATCATAAAGGTAATAAATTGTTCAAAACTATTATCGTTATAAATTATATTAATACATGGTATTACAGAACTTCTTTCATCTGCTGATTCTATTTTGTTAACTCTTTCAAAAATTCCTTCTCGTCTTGGTCTAACGTTGAGCGCTTTTTTGACTCGGCTTCCTGTTTCGCGCTCTGTTTCAGGAAACCACTGTCGTTTCCCTGATTATGGCTAGTTTGATATTGTTTAACCCTGCATTCCTCATCTGTGTGTCCTAAACGCTTACAACGATTACAGAATTTACTCGTATTAACCTAACAATTTGCTGCTGTGTGACCTCTAAAATTACATTTTTGACATTTAAATAGTTGATTGGATTCATTTTGATTTGCTTTTCGATAGCTACATTTATTCGCAGGATGTCCTGGTGTATTACATATTTGACAAACCATGATTGGAACTTGACGTTTACAAGTTTTGGCTGTGTGCCCTATCACTTCACAAATTTGACATTTTTCAAAATTACGCCGATCTAAATTTCTACATTTTTTGCATTATGACCTATTATTTCACATAACTAACATTTTTCTTTATCTTGATTTGGATTATTTGGTCAATTCCTGGCAATATGACCCGGATTTTTACATAGATAACAATTAAAATTTGAATTTCCTTTAACATTACATTGTTCCATCTCGTGTCCGTCCTTTTTACAAATTTTACAATAACTAATTCTTCTCGTTTCTTTAATTTTAGTATTAGGTTCATTTCTTAACGATCTTTGCGCTTCATAGGCTCTCTCGGCTGTTATCGCATTTTTCACTATGTCGGTTAAACTATCGGCTGCTTCTACTCTCCTTTCTATTTCGGGCAATAAATCTCTTTTGAAACATTCGACAACGTTTGTCTCTACTTCGGTTTTGAAAGCTGCGGACGCTGCTCCGTCTAATAATTTTTTTGCGTCAAGGATTCGTTTACCTATTTCTCTTAATCTATTCGCCAATATTATTACTCTTTCACTCTCTCTTTGATATTCCTTTGCAACCGTCTATAAAATAGCTAACTGGTATATTACTACCGTCAAATTCGGGTACAACCTTAAGTGCATCTTTTAAAGGTACTGTAGCTGCCGCCATTTCTATTTCTGATTCCTCGTCTAACGAGTCTACACTATTATTTTGTGAATCCTAATTTTGTTTGTCTGCCTCAACTACAGTTTTATCTCCTGTTAAATCTATAATTTTAACTTCTGTCAAACCTAAAATTCCCAAATTTAATGTAGTATTGCGCGATGTTGCTGAATCAAACGTCTCTGATGTATTCGACTCAGATGACTCTACTTTCTGATCTAGAGTTTTTTTAAATTGTTCAAACTTATCTAGGTATTCTTTTAGTTTTGGATCTTTATTCGCGGAACTTCTTGTAACGCGTTTTCCCACTTCCTTTTTTTCCACTCATAAGCTTACTATTATTTAAAATAGTTATAAAATTTCATATAATCTACAATAAAAAAATTTAGTAGATTTGAAAGTGCTTTAATCAAAACGAATATTAGAATATCAATAAATTTATTAATTCAACAATTTATATTCCTTTAAATATTTGAAAATATAATTCCCATCAAGTATTTCAATATATTATCTCTCATATTCCCTTCGCCGAGGTTTTTACTTATAGGTATCGAAGGTCTCAACAAAGATACATTTAAATTTTTAAATTATTAACAAATTTAGTTGCAAAATAAAATCTTAATATTTGTTTTAAAAAAATTTTTTAAAGGTTAAATATTAATTATTATAATTCTTTTTATTTCATTATTTAAAGTTAATTTGTTAATAATAATTTGACTATTTATTTAGACTCATATCAAAATTTAAACTATACGTTTATACGTTCTTTCTAAAATTTTGTATTTAAAATCCATTTAATTATTTATAATATTTAATAATTATTTATTTATCAAATACTCAATTTATCAATTACTTTCAATTATTATCAATTTTCTTGTTTAATAAATAAACTATTCTATTACGAGATTTAAGATCTGTTCTAAATTAAAATTCAAATCGCGCGGTATATTTCGAGCGCGTCAGATGGCAGCACTGCAGCGCTTCGAGTTCGACTGCAGCTATTCGATAGTGACGCTAACTTCAAGCTTATGCTACTTAGGCCACGCTTGTTTTGACAGAAAAGCGTCTGCTACCTTATACAATTGTTAGATAAATGAAAATACATAACTGCTTTTGTTTATCTTTTTCAGAATAAATTCTTATGATTTATTCAAAGCAATTTCTAAACTTTCATTTAGTGTATATATACATACACATACGTCTATTCTAAATTATAAACCACTCTCGACCGTACCAAAAATTCAAAAGCCATATATTCAAAATATAATTTTATCATTTATAATTTTTGTTTAAATCAGTAATCATAATAAATTTTCTAATATTTACTAACTTTTAGAATTGGCATAACAAATTATGCATATTTTACTAAATCTTGAAATTTTACAACACAGGTTTTTCAAAAAATAAATAGTATTTCAATATTGTACAATTAGAACTTTTATTTTCTTTTAAATTTTGTGTTTAACATAAACAATTTTTTACAGTCATTGATTAACTCAAATAAAGATCGCTTACAATATTTATTTTTTACTCTTTTCACCTTTTTCGGAGAAGGTGGCAAAGGTATTTCACCAATTTGAATTTTAATATTTTGAATAATAGCCTCTGGCTTCGGTGGTGGAGTAGCTGGCATATATATTGCGGCAATAACCTCTAGCTTTTTCTGCCTCAGCATTTTTCCTTTCCTAGTGCGTTTAACAATTTTACCCTCCACTAAATCGAGAAAAGCAAAGACTTTACTAACAATCTAATATTTCTAGTTTCAAATTATTTTTTAATCAGACTCAAAATTTCGTAGAAATAAATTAACATGTGCATGCAGTTTATTCCTTATACTCAACAAACATTCAAAGGATATGTGTACTGCCCCACGTTGGGCGCCAAGAAAAAGAGCATGTAACATCCACTTATCCAAGCGATAGGTTGTAGAAAGGAATAGAGAAAGTTAGGACAGCTAAAACAAATTTTTACTTACTTTTCTTTCTTCTTGCCGCTGGCTGATGCTACTGCTAGGTGTCGTATAAACTCACACAGAGTTTATATTTCAAGAATTTGGAGATACAACTAATATAAAACTTTAGTCACGATTTTTAAAAAAGCTTCACAAAGCTAATTTATTTTATAAAGTACAAAACTTAATGCGTACGAGCGCGAAAATAAATCTTAGTGCGTACAAGCGCGTGCATCTACTATCGCGTACAAGCGCGAGAAATCAACCGAGCTTACTTAGAGCCGGGACCGGAGTGTTGAACTAGAGTGATGTTTCGCAGCATGAAGGACCTAGAGTCCTCCCATCTCGATGTTATTGGGGTCGCGTTCCGCCCGAAAATTAGCGAATGAAAGAAGCCGTTATATTTGAGCTTTCCCTCACTTACGCCGAATTTTCGCATCTCTCATCCTACGCAGCTCCTCTATGACTGTGGTTCGCCTATATGCCGCTTTCGATGCGCACGCCAATTTGTATAAAAGTTCCCAAGCATTTTATTAATCACTAATAAAAGTTGAGTAGAGTATTGTACACAAATTTCAATATTATAATTTTAATGCTTGTGAAATTTTCTACAAATCGATACCAAACAACTATATCTAAAACTTAGTAATAAAGTTCTTCTGCGCCTTAGTTTAAGAAAATATTATAAATAAATGAATTTACTCTTGCATTTACTAATGAACTTTATACATTTCATTTGTTTACATCCTCAATATTTATTCCAACTCTTTTATTTAAAAAAATTTAATAAATTAGCAATGCATCGTTATAACAACCGTAGCTTCACACCGACCGATTATTATAACTCTGCAAAAGGATATACCTTACTGAAACAATCGTAGCTTCACACCACCGACTGTCGCAAAAAATATATGATAAAATTAAAATAAACAAATAGACATTTGATCCATTCATAAATTATGCACAAGAAGCGAACTGTATAAATCGAAAAATATACAGTTTAGTGCCAAATAATTAATGAATAAATCGCGTTATCAGTTTTTTGTTTGTAAAATTATAACTACACTATAAGCTGCAAACAAACCATGCATTTATATACATTTTTGTAGAACTATCCCACTAAAACTGTTGCTAAAAGCGAACGTATGCAATTCGAAAATTGCATAGTTTATACAACAGCCTGATGAAAAATAATTCTAAATAAATATTTCGAATTCGACAAAAATAAATATTCGTATTTTTCTCTCTTGAGGCCCGCATTTCCGAATTTGCTCTGGACGAGCGTCACGTACGCATTTATGTTTTGAAAATTAAAGTTTAAAAATTTTAAAAATATTGAAAAAATCGCACGACGTGACAATAGTCTACCTAAACGAAGGTAGATAGCGTGCATGTATAAAGATTGGAGAGAGGAGAGAGAGGTAGCCCCAGGCATATAAGGAGCTCCGCTGCGCTGACGGAGTCATTCGCTCTCTTATCTATGATCCTGGTTGATAGCGTGAACTGTGGTCCTCATACACTTTCCAATCGTCCAGATGCTTAGTATACTACGAGCATAGCGCTCTTGAAGGGTTATCCGAAGGATACTACCTCTCTCCTATTAAAATAGCAGTTTGCGATCATCTGTACATTATACATGAATATATAAATCTCTCTTTCTATTTTAATTAAATCTTTTAACCTTATTTCATCCACCTCTCACCATTTCGTTGTACTCTTTCTTGGACAGGACTGCGAAACACTGTCTTGACGCCTTGACTGAGCCGGCGACACATAGATGTGGAAGGGAGAGTGTGTTTTCTTTCGAAGCATGTATCATCACGTAGACCGTTGATCATCACCCGTAGAGCTGGATGATCTTTGGTCATATGTTTCGTTCGTCGGGTGTGCTTACATCTTCCTTTACTAACACTTAGGTCAGGACTTTATATTCGGTTCGCGACTAACACATATCGCAGTTAATTTTTGGAAAGAAGCCCTTTGGAGTAGAAGCCCTTTATGTATGGTATCCATATGATGTTTCGTTGACAGTTGTTGCTACTGCTTGTTTGTTGTCTCGGTTGTTCGTTAAATTTTATTACAGACAATATTTTCTTTATGTATTTATCAATAAATGCGCTTAGGTAGTTGTTGTCAAGCAGCAGCTTTCTGACTAAATCAATGTTTTAGTTATAATAGTATATTGTGTACCAAGGGCGTAAAGTGGACTTTTTTAGGCTGAGTGTGGAGTTTGCAGTACGAGTCAAAGCGAGTTAGCCCGAGCCGTTTACTAGCGAGGGCGTTTACTAGCCGCAGACGAGTACTGCAACCACACGGGCCAAAAACAAGCTTAGCCCTTGGTGCATACCATATTTTTTGTAACGCATGTACTGGTTTCCGCGTTTACACACACGCGCATACACATACGTACATAATCACACACACATATATACGTATATTTGATGTGAAATATTGACCATATTTAAAATTTTTTTTTTTTTGCCTGGCGGGTATTTTTCATTTTTTTTTTGCC
The DNA here is from genome assembly GCA_037356405.1 of Nasonia oneida. Taxonomy (NCBI): domain Eukaryota; kingdom Metazoa; phylum Arthropoda; class Insecta; order Hymenoptera; family Pteromalidae; genus Nasonia; species Nasonia oneida. The sequence goes on along the minus strand of JAZHPH010000728.1, from coordinate 16,080 downwards.
TGCATATGCCACATTTGCGGGCAAAAAATAATAAAAAACGCCCGCTAAAATTTTTGTTTGCCCGTTGGTCTGAAAAAAATTACTTTAGTTCCGCTTAATAGGTCAGAAAAACGCGAAAATTGTGGTTGTGTTACAAAAAATTTATTATTTGCTAGTTTTAGCGCTCTGTCGACGAAATGGTACACCATGGCAATTTTCTGTGGGTTTGCACGATGAGATGAATAGTTCAGAATTATGCATGAGAACGTCTAGAAAGCTTATGGAATTATAATTTTCAATTTCGTGGGTAAATTGTAGTCTATCGTTATATAAGTTAAAAGTTTTAAGGATTTCGTCAACTTTGTCGTTTGGAATAATGGTTAAGAAAATCGGTTGGAAAGATAAATTTGATAAGCAATCGGTCTCGAGGTCATCCGTGACAATGTTTGCGAATAGCCCCGAGATTGGAGAGCCCATTGGAGTACTAAAAAGTTGTTTGTAGGATTTTTGGTTGAATTGATAATAAGTGTTTTCCATTAGTACTTTTTCAAAGTTTCCTTTAGGAGGAAGCAAAAACAGACTTTAATCTTAAATTCTCCCTGGATTGTTAAAAGTCAAAATTCTGATTAATGTCTTGTGTAACGTCTGAAAGTTTAATCTCAGTTGTCACTGCAGAAAATCTGTCTCTGTTTTAGCTATACGCTGGGACGAGACGAGTCCTTTTCAATGCTTTTTTTTTATTTAATTCTAAGAGGAAGAATGAAAGGGAAATGTGTATGAATATAGGAAAGAGTCAATTTAACCCCTATAGGGTCCGATTAACTCAGGATATCGGGAAGGGTTAAGAATAGTCGACCTCTTACAGGTCAACCGATTCTTTCGGAGGAAAGATAGAATAGTAGATAGGTCAGCGCGAGAAAGAAATAAGAAAACTATTTATAAAGGAATTTATTGACTTACTTTTCTTTAAATGTTTGGACAATCTTTCGACGCTTAGTCTTGACACTATCGTTGTATTGCTATTGAAGACCCGACTTCTTGAGCGGAATGTAGAGTAAAAAAAGACGAACTAACTCAAGGATATTTATGAGGACCCGACCTTCCTGTTCGGGGTGCAGTGAGAGAGCGATGCAGGAGTGAGGGAGGGTCGCGCAGCTCGTAATTTCCGATACTGCGAGGGCCCGAAGGAGAGGGATGAACGAATGAAAAATCTTGCTTTCCAATAGGATTTTTCCGATTGGGCATTTTCTAAAATTTACCTGAAAGTTGGGTGTACACATTTTTTGGGGGGATTCAAATCCTATTGGTTCTTGCCTAAGCATCGTTTTCCTAAATTTACATACTAAATATACCGTGGATTACACAGATGGCACGACTTGTACCTTTCTGGACGTTAAATTACTTATTTAATTATTCGATATAAACAATATTAATGGCGACATAAATTTGTGTAATTTAACTAAAAATATAGTAATATTCTATTGTTTACATTAAAAATACACTAATATTTGGATGATACATCTGACAGATATACTTATTTATTTTCTCTTTTTCCATTAACATTTGTTTAAATTAACGCGTTTGTAAATAGCAAGCATTAATATTTATTATTATATAATTAGTGTCAAATAAAATCTTTCAGAATATATTTTTAAATGAAAATGATGATTGTAAAGTTTCAGAATATAAAAATATAAGCAAAAAGTATAAACTAATATATACACATTATTTCAATTAATATTTGTAACAATATGATTTGTCAGAAAAGGAAATAATAAGTATATCGGCTTTGTTCTATTAATTTGTATACATATAGCAATTTGTAATAATCAATGATGATAAATAATAATGTAATTCTGATATGAATAATGAATTATGCTAAAAGCATAGCAACAATAATTTAGGCGTCATCGAAAATATTATTGTATAACGTTTATACCTATTTATACTGCTTAGAATCTATCGATTTAGAAATAACTAATATTAATATAATCGCAAAATTACATCCGTTAATGTGGTTAATAGTTACATGCCAAATTCAAAAATATTTAAAAAAAAGGAAAAACATTAAAAGAAAGGAAAGCGTCGCTCGAAAGTGAAAGTTGTAACCGTCGAAATTTGTATGGCCTTTCTACGAACAAGGATGCACGTGCGCGGCAGTTCAGGGCCCAGAAGTCATAAATCCTTTTTTTGTACATTTCACAGATGTCCGTGATGCGACGCTCAGACTCTGGGTCGAGATTTCGAATGCACTTTACAACTAAGGCGCAGATTCTGTCCTTTCCAAAAAAAAGGTCGGTCGGAAAAAATGCACGATAGTATTGAGTCGATGCGTGGGAAATTCTTAGAAAATACGTTGGCGAGTGACTTTTCTTACGCTCGGATATATTATGGATTAAGAGTCAAATTATTCATTGTAATGTAAAAATACGCGTGACGTTACACTTGGCAAAAAAAAAGAAAATATCATTACCTTCATGTTAAAGTACACTGGAAATCTGAAATACAACGTGCTAGAGATAGATGGTTTATAATCGAAATTTGATGCCAAATTAAATCTGTGGTCTTAATGTGGAAATATTAATACAAACTATTAAATCGAAATTAATCCAGTCACATATTTTTAGGTAATATAGCAAGTATCTGTGTAATATTTTAGGTGATATAGCGAGTATCTGTGTAAAATATTAGTTTTCTAGCTTTGTTAAAATACAAATAAATGGTATTGTAATGATAGATTTGAACATATTGACTTAAAAACTGAACTTTTCTTTATGTTTACTTCTCTAATACCTTACTGAGGGTGACTTTGCGTACAGAGACACAAACTTTATAGTTTTTATTCGTTTTGTTGCACTTTGTCAATTAAACATTTATTTATGAATGAATTGCATATATTCTTGATAAAAAAATAAATTCGTAAATCAGCTTTGATTTTTAACTTGGTTTTAGACAGATACGCTTAAATTTACGTTATCGTGTCTGATTCGAAATTTCATAAGTATACGAAATGTGGAAATTATTCTAAGTATTTGACAGATACGCTATAAGTTGCGTTATCGTGTCGAACTGAAAAAATTGAAAAGTATAAGAAGTATCCGGAATTTTTCTACTAGAAGTTTTATTCTATCAAGGCGTTAAGTTGCTCTTAAATAGAAACTAGGCGCTTTAGTTGCGCTGACGCTCAAGTTGCGCTGAAGCTGGTCAGCTCTCACATTCATACATCCACACTTACATACACACCTACTTACAAAATTCATTTATACACGCGTACAGTGATGCGTTCATACATCCACACTTACATATACACCGACTTACAAAATTCATTTATACACGCGTACAGTGATGCGCGTCGCGCCTTCATCGTGTCATCACTCCTACTCTCACACATTCATATATACGTGCACGCAGCGCCACTCGTTTATATATATATACACGCACACACACATATGAATGTGTGAGAGTAGGTATGCGCTCGCCACTCCACCGTAGCTCCTGCTGTTGCCGCCGGTTAGAGGCGCTGCTGATTTTGTGCTACTATACTATACTGCTAGCTGCTCAGCTACGGCCCGGAGTATAAGCGGAAAGAGTGGAGGATTGGTGAATACTCAAATATTTGGATGACTTCAGTTTTTAGAATAATTATGTGTACATTGCAGAGCTTCTACGGGATGTTACAATATAGAAGAAAAACAGTTTATACAATATTGAAATTACCATTAAATCAATCAGAATTATCAACGGGTAATATAAATCCTAATTTAAATTATGAAAAATTTATAAAAATAACACAAATATTAATTTAGGATTAAGAAACCATGGCATCAAAATATGCGTTTGATGCTATAGATAGATTGAAGATTGGCATAATTTAATGGAACCATTTGGAGAAATAGTAGTTGTTTTATCAGGAAATTTTCGTTCAATATTACATGTTGTGCGATAAGGAATTCGAGCTCAAATTATAAAATCACATGTCAAAGAATGTTCATTTTGGAATAAATTTAAAATTATGAAGTTAATCGATAACATTAGAGTCACAAACAATGATCAATTGTTTAAATCCTAGTTATTAAACATGAGCGAACGAAATTGCTAAATAAATCGCTCTCATCGCGATCAAATTTGAACTATTGGATCGATGCGAGTTAAAAATAATTCGGTAGTGTTCGGGTGAATAAAACACTTTTTTCTTAAAAATATTAAAAAACGTAGAACACGTTTATATGCTTTATATTATGCATAAGTACATGTGTAGAAAATAAAAGAAGTAAATTTGAAAATGCTAACCGACTTCGACGCTTGAAAACAAGTACAAATAGATTCCACAATCGCGGTCGACTCAAAAGCTGTAGTTAGAGATAAGCTTCGATCTCTAAGCTCGACTGCCGAATGAAGCGGCGAGCAATAGATAGAGGGAGAGAGCGAGAGCGAGAGTGGAGCGGCCAGCGTTGCGATGGCAACCCCCTATTCGGCTAGGCATGCTACTATAGCTACTAAAACTTTCCAGAATATACGAGTACGCGCTAACTGGCACTGGAATATACGTTCTCACTCGCTAAATCTATACTTACACAAGCAATTGCAAATCTAAAATTTAATAAACAAAACCATGTAACCTATCAAATATTAAATACCCAATGATGTGTTGTCTAGCGAAAATCTAATATATGAAATTTTCAGAGATAAAACTGATCCTAATGATGAAACATTACGCCAATAAATAATATTAGCACCAAAAAACGATATTTTTATCTCCATTATTATAGTTTGGTAGTCACTATTTGTGTAATGATCGTTCACCGTCCACGATCTAACTAAGCCAATCAGGCAGCTGCTAACAAACGTGAGATCTATGGTGGATCCTGCGTCTCTTTGAAATGTATAAGAACATTTTAACAAGACCAAGTCAAGGAGGGCGAATGCTTCTAATAGCACTTGTCCTCTTTCGTTCTTCCTTTGGCTGCCCCACTCTACTACCCAGGCGTTGAAATCGCCTGCTATCAGTACTGGTTTTTCTCTACAGCAACCTGTACTAGCTGGTCCAACAGTTGTCTGAACTGTTCTATCGACGCGTTACGAGAACTTGTGAACGATGAACGACTTGTCATTTTTTCTTGGAAAGTGGCGTATCCGCATGCCCATATCGCCACTTTATCAGTACTGTTTAATGCCCACGATGGTTTTTCCAGGTCTCTATATTGTTTACAGACGGTGGCTATATCGATCTCTGTCTCACGGACATACTGGCTAAGTAGGTCCTGTGCAGTCGCGCAGTGATTTATATCCAACTGCACTATTTTCATTCTCTTCGTCTGTCAGTGGCTTCTACTGCAGCTCGGTAAACTGAGCATGCATAGCTATAAGCTGCGTGGTCACTCTTCCCACCTCTGCCTCCTTTGTAGAGTACACAGTTGGGTTGATTTTTACACTCCTTTACTTTGTGCCCGTCTTTTACACATTTAAAGCAAAGCTTACTTTTATCTTTAGTTACTGTGCAGTTTCAGCCAATATGGCCAAGGCCTAGGCATTTATAACATTTAAGCGGCTCATTTTTGCGGTTAGCCACCCGGATCCTACAGTTGACCCATCCTATTCTGATCTTCTGTAGCTTAGTAATCTTAGCCACTATCTGAGCTAGTACCCGTATCTATGATGTTCTCTTCGCTGATTTCCTTCTGTAGTGCTTCTAGTACCTTCTCTTTTGAGGTAAGCACGTCCAGATCTCTTGATTTAATGGTCTTTTTTGCTTTAGTGCTTTTATTGTGGCATCTTTCACTAGTACTGCTTTAACCACTTTTTGAAAGTCCGAGGTTTTGTCTTCTCTTTTTGTTGAAGCTTTATAAAAAAATCTCCTGCCACTGTTCTGCGTATTTTATTCACGCTATCGCTCAGCTTGTTAAGTAAAGGAGCCGCTTTCATTTTTGACAAAATGTCTGCATAACTCTTTCCTTCTGCAGCCTTGATGATTAAAGCATCTTCGAAGCTGCTGGATAATATCCAGAGAGTTCATTATTATAGAGGTAGTAGGGTGGTTCTGCTGATGTAGTAATTTTGTTCCCACTACTACATGTATTTAGCCAGCACTTGAATTTATATGCGTTTTTTACAGCACGCTTAAACCGCAGGTAGCCCGATTTGATAGCGTGTTGCACACAATACTTCTTGCACCAAGGCAATCAGGTTTAAAGGTAATTTACATTAATAATACATATTAAAAATAATATTTTTTTATAAATAACACCTACAATCTACTCTTTAAATTAATTACTAACTAATTAACACAAATTTGTTTTTTGTACATGCAGATGTAACTTTTACTTCCATACTGTTTTCATAAACATTAAATACATAATATACGACAACTAAAGGGAATATTATACGTATTTTAATTTGAAAGAATGACTGGTAATCTGGTATATAAGGCATGTATAATAAGTGTTTAGCATTGTAGTCTTACTATAGCTTACTCTTTATTAAATTTTCATGGTAAAATAACGGAAATGACCATATGAAAATCTTTATATCTCAGACCACAGACTTTACCCAAAAACGGAATTTTTTGAAATATGGTGGTATTCAAGCCACAATTACAATTTAAAAAATTCATAAAATTAAACCTACTAAACCAAAATTGAAAGCTTTTTCCATGACGAAAAGAATGACGGGCGCTGAACCTTTTTTGCTTGCAAAATAAAAAAATGGCAGCTGTTTAAAGATTGCTAAAAAAACACGAAATTTTGATGTTTATATTTTCAGATGCCAAATGTAACTTTAGAATTCTATTGTAATTGAAAAAATATAGCTTTAAACTTTGCTAAAAAAAAGAAAATGAAAGGACGAACGCCTTAAAAGATTAAAAAGAACGCTCAGAATAAATCATTGAAAATGCCTTATTTTACGCCATTTTCAAATCATCAGAAATATTTGGCGCACTGTAGGGCACTTCGGAAGCTGAAATTTTGGAAAAGTTACTTTTTTTATATGTAATTCATTCAGGGAAAATTACTTTGGTTTAATTCTAAGAACAGGCCGCGACTAGTTTTTCCGAACAGTACTGGAAATGCCCATAGATACCTATATATATACATATATACCTATATTATATAGTTGTTTTGAGCCAAAGTGAGATTCAGCCCCCCCTCGCCCCTCTCAGTCCCTCCTCAGCCCCCTTCAGTCCCCTTCCAAATAACGTTGAAACATTTCAAAAAACGCGTTATTTTTTACTCATAAAGCCCCCGCCCCTCCCCCTCATTGGCCACCCCCTCTGCCTCCCCCCTTAGTTACTTTATTCCACATTTATAATAAAAATATTATTCATTATGTTAAAACTTCTATTTTTTCTACGCCACCTATGAGGTAAATAGAAGAGCGCGTTATATTTTCTCTGATGACAAAAATTTTAATGTTTTAGAATTAGAAATTAATATAGAATCTCATAGTAATTTTAATAAGCAATGATGTATTTTTTTCGTGTATTGTTAATACTTTATTCTGTAACAAGTGGTTGCGAATTCATATTGCGCGGGCTCGTTTAGTCGCGCTATGTTAGCTCAGCATGCAAGCGCGGTGTTGCCAAGTTGTGCGCGGAGGCGCGCGTGAGACACTGCGCGTAAAGGTAGACTATTTCAGACTTGCGACCAGTAGACACATGTGCGCAAAGACCAAACTGAAGTATCCCGGTTCACGTATAGTGCCGACGAGCATCATCCGAGCAAACAATTCCCATGGCTGGCACCTTCGATCTCAGCTTAACTTTGTTTCACCAGTACATCGAAGGTTATAAAGACGTCATAACAGATCACATCAGCTTAAGGTGGCTATGCAATCTTTGTTAGCTGAGCAGAGTTTAACAGCGACGAGGTTTCATAGGTAAACGTGTGGTGCAAAGGCCTTGGCAATGGGTAGCCGGAGATATTATGGGCCCCTTGCCGAAGTCTGCTAAAGGCCACGAGTACGCACTTATCTTCAAGGGTTTGTTTACTTGATGGATAGAGAGCGTGCCACTTTGCAAAGCAAACGGCCGGAAAGAGTGATTTTGAGATTCGGTGCACCCGAGGTGTTTCACTCGGATAATGGTAACAAATTCAAAAACAAGACAATAAAAGAGTACTTGACAGAGCAAGGAATCCACCACTTGTACTCACCGCCATATCACCCGCAGGTGAATCCAGTGGAGCGAATAAACCGCACTGTCAAGAAAGAAATTTCCACGTTTACTCAAAATAATCATCGAGCATGGGATGAATACCTCAAAGAGATAGCATTTTCCCTCAACACCGCAGTGCATGAATCTACGGGGGCTTCGCTCACAATGATGAATTTCGGCAAGCAGCCGAAAATGCCGGCATCTCTTAGAGGGAAAGAAGAACAAGAGGCTGCACAATAGGAGGCTATAGGAGCGTGGCGAAACCGCCTCGCCAAGCTGCCATCTCTGCACGAGCGTGCAAATGCCCTGTCCAGCGAGTCGCAAGATCGCCAGGCGGCATTTTTTTATGCCCGCCGACTAGTGCCAACTTTCAAAGTTGACGACGTTGCCAATATGAGACACGTATTGTTGTCTGCGGCGGAAGGCATCACGGCAAAATTGGCTTTTCCGTACATAGACCCATATATGTTTACGGCCCAAGTCGATTCGAATACATTCGAGCTGACCGATAAAAAAGGAAGTGTGGAAAAGCTAGTGTCGGTCAAAGAAATTAAGATCTTTTATGACAAAGACGACGAAGAGGGGAACGACGATGAGTTTCGATCACCGGGGGATGCTTGAGAGGTGAAGGCGATTAGCAATCCACCAGAAGCGTGCGAACTCGAGTCTTAGATCAAGCCGACGGACGTAGTGGCAGGAGGGAAGCGCGAGCGCAAGCAACGGCCTTGTAAATATGGGTCGACATCCGCGGTGGCGAAGAGAAGTGGGAGACCCGTAAACAGAGCTACCCTGAAACCCTCTCGCCACCCGTGTGGACGACCCCGGAAAATTGTATAGGCAAGCGCGCCAACGACAAATTTACAGGATTGAAAGCGTAAGCCCGGCCCATTTAAGGGCTCGACTAAAGCGAATCGGCTGAAACAGCTAAAGCTGACGGCGTTATCATCTCAAAAGACGTAAGCAAGGTGCCGCAACGGGCGATTATTGACATCATCATAATATATTACATTGACATTATCATAATATATTACATTGACATTATGTCGACATGAGGTCGAAAAGCCCACTAGCTCTTGGTACACACCATATTTTTATAAAACATGTATTGATTTTTGCGATTACGTAGTTACGCTGAAAAATATTATTCGACACTGATGTTATCGATATTTTCAATTTTAATAGGATCCTTATCGTATCAGTGAGCGGAGTAAACTCATTGTTTTACGAGAAAATCATCATTACATATCTTATAATTAGGTAAAAATAGAGAGGTACATAATGCCGTCCGGCATTTATGCAGCACTGCCGGTAAAACGAAAACCTTTTTCTGTTTTTATGCCCTCTTAACTTATAAGTCACGCCATCTATGAATGTTAATATAAATTATGGTGTGCACAATCATTGGGAAATTGAATTTGTGCACATTAATGTAAGGTGGTGTTCACAATAGCGAACAATAAAGAATGCAACTACGTGCACTGTGCACAAACATATTGAGCACAATAGTTCATTTAATTAATTCGTTGTGTGTGCACAATGTAATGTGTACAATGAACAAATTTGAAAAATTTGGATTTACCTTATGTGCATGATAAAGTGACTTATTTGTGCTCAACGGTTTACTGAAATAATTAATTTTGTGCATGACCTCTTGTGTACAATTATGTCATTGCTGCTTAGTTGTAAATGATGTGTACAAAATAATTATGTGTAGAATATTTATTTTCGTATTTTTTGTTTTAACTTAAAATACTGTGCAAAAATAAATGAAAACAACATGTCAAAAAAACAAATATTTCAAATGCCATTAGCAGCTTTTTTTCTTTACATTTTTATGATCTACAAATTTTATATAATACAATAAGATCTTTCTTAACCAACTAGAACGTAATCATCAGATCATGAAAATAACATTTTAAAAATAAAAATCACACACACACACTATATATATATATATATATAGTGTGTGATTTTTATGTTATTTATTTTTATGTGTCTATATATATATATATATATATATATAGACACACACACACACTTTAACGTTAATGTGACAGTTCAATTTTAATAATATATATTAAAACCAGTAGTTTTAAAATGTATTGAGTTATCCAAAACGAAACCTAGTAAATGTAAACAAATAGGCAGAAAAGTTGGATCACTAATGCTATCATAAAATCATGCGAAACCAACAAGATTTTATATAAATTATGGCAAATGGATATTCATAATGAAGAACTTAAATATGGATACAAAACATATACTAATACTTTGGACAAGGTTATTAAAGATGCGAAATTCAGATACGATAAAAGCCCAGTTGAAAAGAATGCTAATAATCCATAGAAGCTATGGGAAATCATAAACAAAGAAATAAGTAAAAAAAGATCCATTAATGATGCCATAAGTTATATAAAGATTAATAATTATAATAAAGTTACAGACAAAGTAGAAATATCAGAAAACATGAACAAATTTTTTTTGTGTGATAGGCCGTAAATTGACAAAATAAATACTAAGACGCTGAAGGCAATTTGCAACTATATTGCGGAACCGTTAACACATATATTTAATCTATGTATCGAAAGAGCAGTCTGGCCTGATTCGCTCAAACAAGCCGAAGTAATACCGATTTACAAATCTGGTTAAAAGCACAGCATAACTAATTATCAACCAATCTCCCTCATTTCAAATATTGCAAAGAATTTCGAGAGAATCATTTATAATCGATTATATGATTTTGTTGAAAAACACAATATTATATCAAAGCAACAATTTGGTTTTATAAAGAAAATCGGCACAAAAAGTGCACTCAATAATTTAATGAACATCCCGTACAATAATATAGTTTGGCAAATACCAACAATTGTAACCTTTTTATATCTAGCGAAAGCTTTTGATACGGTCGACCATCATATATTACAGAATAAATTGTATTGTTTCAGGGTTAGAAGCTAGGCGTTGGGTCTTCTCGCAAGCTATTTAAAAAATATATGCCAAAAAGTCAAAGTAGATGGAAAAGAGAGCGAATTCTTATTCGTAAATACAAATGTCCCACAAGGAACTATCATGGGATCACCGCTTTTCATCTTGAACATTAACGATATCTTGGAGGACATCCCTCGTGAGGCAATTATAGCATACGCTGACGATACGGCAATAGTAGCACCGGGAGAAAATGGGGAAGATGCCCAAAATAATATGAACAATTATCTCGGAACTATATATCTAAGTTGTTAGCACTAAATAAATTATCATTAAATGTTGATAAAACAGTATGCATGACTTTCGGCAGTTACGTCGATAGTGTACCAGCGCAAACGAATATTAAAATAAGAGACAAAACAATTAACAGGGTCGAAAGCTTTAAATATTTAAGGATTGTCATCGTTTACAATTCAAAATGGAACAAGCACATGCAATAGTTAAAGAAACAAAATATCTAGTATATATATTTTATAAAGTCGCAAAAACAACGACAGTTGAAACTCTGCGTATGATTTATTATGCTTTCTTTCATAGCATAATAAGTTATGGCATCATAGCTTGGGGAGGAGCATATAAAAACAACTTAAATATTTTACAGAACTTACAAGAAAATATTAAAAATAGTAAATAAAAACAATTTTGCAGTTCAGGACAATCCCCTAAATATAGAACAAGTTTTTTGCTTGGAGACGTTCAGACTATGATGACCTTAAATATTAATTTCTTACGTCTGATAGTATAACAAGGAATAAAAGTATTATTACACCCAAAAACGAAAGAATTAGTGATAGGAACTACAGGACGAGGTCTAACAAGACCCCTGGGGTCGACTGTATAAAATAGTAATGAAGAAGATTAAAGGAAGCGAACGTGCCTTCACCAAATTGCCCGGAACTATTGCACCGGATAGTCACCACACTGTTCCCCAGGCAACTGAAGGAACCAAGTATCATCGGAAGAGGTGTGAATAAAGAGGCTATCTCACCGATCACGATTAAGGGATTGGTAGCCGCCTGCAGAAGGGTAGGAAACAACAAGGCCCCAGGGCCAGATGGCATTCCAAATATTGAATTGAAGCCATTCACGCTTATCCAGAGGTCTTCATAGACTTGTACAATACATGTCTAAAAGATGAAACATTCCTCACAAACTGGAAAAAACAGCGACTAGTGATTCTTCCAAAGGGAAAGAAACTACCCCAAAGGTCCTCATCATACAGACTGCTCTGCATGCTTGATACGCCAGGCAAGATTCTGGAACGCATTATCTGCGTCAGAATGAATCATTTTATAGAAGAAAAAGGTGGATAAGTGGAACACCAATATGGCTTCAGAAAGAAGCGTTCAACCCTAGTCGCAGTTAGTCTAGTGATTGATACTACACAAACAGCGATAGAGGGGAAAAGATGGAAGAGAGAAAAAAAGAAGTATTGCGCTATAATTTACATTGGATGTCAAAAATGCATTTAATTTGGCCAGATGGAGTGAAATACACGAGGCACTCCGGAAGCAGGATGTACCCTTACATATAAGAAGAATGATGTCCGACTACTTGAAGGACAGAATCTTATTATATGACACTAAGGACGGTACTAAGACGTATAAAGTTACAAGAGGCGTCCCCCAAGGGTCAGTATTTGGCCCACCAACTTATAACATCATGTAAGACGGGGTACTAAAGCTACAATTACCTGAAGGCGCAACAGTCGTGGGATTCGCTGACGACATAGCAGCAGTAGTAGTAGCGAAACATAAAGACGAGGTGAAGGACATAGCTGAAGAGTCAACTCGTATAATACACGAATTGCTAACAGAGACGGATCTGGAATTAGCCAGTCACAAAACAAAAGTTATCCTCATTTCCAGTAGGAAGAAAATGGAGGAAATCACACTGACGGTGGATGGACATGGGATCGTTTCTCAACTAATAATCAAATACTTGGGCATCACCATCGATGCAAGACTAAGTTTTAAACAGCATCGAGAAGTAGTTAGTGATAAAGCAGCAAATATTAGCGCTGCTCTATCACGATTGATGCCAAATGTAGGAGGGCCAACTCAGAAGCAAAGGTTACTCATAGCCAGTGTAACCATAGCTGACTACCGTGTATAGGTGAAGTGCAGAGTGGCGTCCGCTTATCGTACAATATCGGACGATGCTGCCTGCATTATAGCAGGCATGCCACCAATTGACCTTTTAGCGTTGGAAAGAAAGGACGTATTCGAAGATAGCAGACGATCGAATGACAAAAGCCAGAAAGAGATCTGGGATGCCACAAGAAAGAAGAGGATGGCTGAATGGCAAACAAGATGGGACGCTAGTGGCAAGGGGCGATGGACTCATCGCCTTATACCAAGGATAGAAGACTGGATTGGAAGAAGACATGGGGAAGTTAACTACTACCTCACGCAGTTTTTGACCGGGCACGGATGTTTCCGGGCGTACCTGCATCAGTTTAAACTAGACGACCGTCCGAACTGCCCAATATGTTCGGATGCAACAGAGGATGTCGAGCACGTCTTTTACGAGTGATCACGATATCATCAGGAGCCAGAAGAACTTGAGAGTTATTGTTAAAATGGTGCATCTATACATGAGTGTGGGACGTTCGAGGAGCGCTGGTCTCATTAGACCGAAGTGCCATCATCTCGCCTTCGTTTGTCACGCTAGTCGTGTGTGTGAGCGCGAGCGCTCTGTTCATTCCGTGTCCGATCGTCTGAGCGACCAGATATATCTATACAGTGTTAATAGAAAGGAAACCATCGAAAGATTCTTGTGTTACTGAATAAATAGAACGATTGTGTTAATAAATATCAGAGTTGTAATTTTTTATATTCACCCGAATATTCAACAACTTTAAAAGGTTATGGATGCCCAGCAATCTTCTACTGCGCGGCTCGAGGAAGCTGCTGCAGGAGGCGATGAGTTTTTGAACGACTCCAATGAACAGGAAGGAGCAAGTAAGTGGAAAATCGTCAAGATCAAATTATCCGCGAGTGAAAGAATAGAAAGAAAGTGATAATTCGTGAGCGCGCGTTTGCGGCTATAGACGGAGAAAACGAAAGCAAAATGAAACGCGAGATTTTCTTGTCGCGATAAAATCTAAAACAACGTTGTTAAATAATAAAGTCCGAAAGAAATTCGCACGTAAAATAATAAATCGCACGATATAAAAATGGCATACATTGAAAGTTGTAACGTTACAAAAACATGGCGTCGAAAGATTGTACAAAGACAAAAGCCGGCTGAGGCAGGCTCGAACGAACGCGCGTGCAAGGAAAGTCGAAAGAGAGAGCGAGAGACGGAACGAAAACAAACGCACGAGGTGAACGCGACCACGTTCAACCATATGTGTATGCTCATGAAATATCGACCGAGCCGGCGCGAGCAAGGAAGGGAAGGAGAAGTCGCGCGCTATATATAGACGAGAGAGAGAGAACTCGTGAACTCGGTCGCGCACATGTAGTAATCTAACTGCATACGTATATGGACGCATATATATATATATATATATATATATACATATTGTGACGGCCGAGTGCACGTCAAATGTCTAACGGCTAATCATGTACTAATTGTAATAAGATTATTGTTTCAGCAAGCTGCCAACGAGCGCAGAAACGAGCGAGAACAAGAGACGAGGCAAGATAGAGACAGAGAGAGTGAGAGCATAGGTAGCGCGGTTGCCGCCTGGCCGCACAACGTTGCCGAGAGATGACAACGATGTGCCGACGGCCGGGAGAGCCGCGACTAGAGTTAGTCTCGCTGCGCTATCCACACGAGTAGCTCGCGCTGCTATTATACACGTGTTTGTTGTGGTTCCTGCGAGCATCTCGAGAGCGAACGATATTCGTCCGTGCGTTACTGACGAGCCGCTGCGACGCCCGTCCGAACTGCTGCATCTCCACGGCCGAGACTGGACCACGTCCGTTGCGTTAAGTACTACTGCCACTACTGACAAGGAAAGGTACCCAACCCGAACTCACCGATTTTGATGATTTTCATATATGTTGTAGAACATAAAAAAATAAGAGACACATATTTTTTTTTATCGGCTAATTTTCACTTTTAAGGGGTAAAAACCTCCCCTAAAGTTAACCCCCAAAAAGCGTTTTTTTTAAATATCTCGGCTTAAAATTAATATTTTTCAATGATACAAATTGGAGGTTATTTCTTACAAAAAGAGCAAGTATTTCATGGTGATTTGAAGAGTAAGGGTAGCATCCCCTATTTTTTAGGGGTTGAAAACATATATTTTTTGGCATTATTTTATAATAAAAATGTTTAAACCGACTAAAAAAAATTGGAAAAAATGTTTAAGCATCCTTAATAACAAAATTTAGTTGACGTCTTTCGGTGTTTTCATAAATATTATCCCTAAGGGGGTAAACCACCCCTAACACAAAATAACTGTAAATATGTAATTCAATACATAATATTTCGTAGAAAGTTTGTATATAGAGGTTTTCGAGGTCGCTGATTACAAATCTGTTATCAGATTTTGAAAATTCAAAATGGCGGATCCAATATGGCGGACGGAAATATCGAAAAAAAAATTATATAATAAAAAAGTTTTAAACGACTAAAAAATTTGGAAAAAATTTGTAAACATCTATAATAAACAAATTAAGTTTTTCGGTTTTTTCATAGATACTTCCCCTTAGGGGGGTAAACCACCCCTAACACAAAATAACTATAAGTATACTTCAATCCATAATATTTTGTAGAAGGTTTGTATATAGGGGTTTTCGAGATCGCTCTTTACAAATCTGATATCAGATTTTAAAAATACAAAATGGCGAAACCAATGTGGTGGACGAAAATGTCGAAAAAAAATTTTAACTTTCAAAAAAACTTGTTTACAAATGTGTGATCTTTGTAGCCTGTACATGTGAACTAAAGAGCCTTAAACCCTAAACCCCTAAAGAACAAATAGGCTAAATGGTTGTGCTTTTTAACCAAAC
>JAZHPH010000727.1:0-12454 GCA_037356405.1 Nasonia oneida | reverse complement strand
ATTTGGACAAATAAGCGTCGGGGGCGGGGGGCTCGACAAATCGGCCCGCCGAATTTTTGTGTGAAAGTACATTAGAAAAAACGGCTATTCCTAAATTTTCAGCCCAGTAAGTTCCTCCTAGCTCCCGTAACAAATGATTGAATTTTCAAAAATCGTATTTAATATATATTAAATAAAATTAATTAATGTAATAACATATATTAAATGACATATATTAAATACGCAACAAAGGAAATACGAAATTTTATGAATTAAAGTACACACTTATAATTCTTTTGTGTAAGGGGTGGTTTACCCCCCTTAGGGGTAATATTTTATAAAAAGCCGAAAGACGTCAACTTTATTTTATTATTATGGATGTTTTCAAATTGTTTCCAATTTTTTTTTTATGCTTTTGAAACTTTTTTATTATTAAATTATGCCAAAAAATATATGTTTTCGACCCCTAAAAAATAGGGGATGCCACCCTTACTCTTCCAATCACTATGAATTACTTGCTCTTGTTGTAAGAAATAACCTCGAATTTGTTTCGTTAAAAAATATTTATTTTAAGGCGAGGTATTCAGAAAAAAACGCTTTTTGGGGGTTAACTTTGGGGGCCGTTTTCACCCCTTAAATACGTTTATGAGCCGATAAGAAAAAATACGTGTCTCTTATTTTCACATATACTACAACGTAAAATCATTGAAATCGGTGAGGTCGGGTTCGGGTACCTTCCTTGTCAGTGGATTTCAACCCACCAAGTCACGTCTACTTTGTTTTTACTAGTGCATAGTTGAACAATCAGTTTTTACATTTCGTGAACGCGTTTTTTTATAATGATTTTTTCGTTTTGAGATTTCATTTTTTTCTAATATAAAGTTATCGAAAAAGTTGATGGTAGTAAATTGCTTAGTATATACCTGAAAGAGAATAGGATATATAATATATCTTTTTGCCTCGGAAAATTTATCGTTCGTCGTTCTTTTATTATGCCATAATGTGCAATTTTTTAAAATCATTATAACACGAAAACTAAATGTCGAACCTTTCTAAGAAAAGCATTAATATTGAAGGCTATTAGAACTAGATACTACATTAATTTTAAGTCATTTCATGGAGCCGATCCGTAGAATAACATAAAAAGCTGAAAACTGTCGACGTTTCGTTCTATAGGACATGATAACTGGAGTATTACAGCAAAAATTATGTTTAAATTTTGGATTTATAAGTCATCATTATATTTTCAAACATGTTATATTCCAATCATCACAACTTTATAAATTAGTGCACTATTATTAGGGTGTCGGGTGAAAATGGGAAGGTAGTGTCTCTTGGAGTTTAGTTTAACAATTATCCCATATAGCACAAAACGTTTGAAAAACATTTCAGTAGGTATTACAATTTAGATAAAATGAATAATAATAATTATAATATTATGGTAACAATAATAAAATAATTATAATTCCAGCATGCGTGTTCGCGATAGGATTTCTCGCTAATGAGAATAGTATTCAGCATTTAGCCTTCGCGTTTGGGGCAGGCAAACGTCGTTATTATCCGATTAAACTACCGTTACCTTGAAATACACTTCGCGCCGGAGTTGCACACTATAAAGTATGTAGAAGAAAGAAGTGGAAAGGGCATGCCTTGGCCACAATCATCTTTAGCCCGCACAAAAAGCCCCAGTCCTTTCCATTTAATTATCATCACCTGTAATTAAAGTAACAGAAAGCATCAAATCGATGTCACGGGTAATCGCCGGTCATCAGGTTTCCTTCCCCATCATCGAACAATCATAATTTTCTCGTATCAAGCGTCTCGCTCGTATCTTTTCCGTCACATTCTACTCCTCGAGCGCTGCAAGCTACGGTATGGCTCGACACACAAGATTTAGCGCTGCACGCACATACGTATATTATCCGATACGTAACATCGCAACGCGCCGAGTAATCAGTTACGAGGCGCGCTAAATCAAAACTTTCCACGAGGTTTATCTCTATTAACTCGTCTCGAGTCGCTCTTCCCAGTTCTCTGCCGCGTATCTCTCTCCCGCCGTTCCTCGGAAACGCGACCCGCGGCCCGTCCAGTGGCGCGCTTAGGTATCCTCGCGCGCCGAGCTTAATAAACTACGAGCATTACTTTGGGTGTCTTCCGCACGTGGAAAAACAAATCGGCAAGTCAGAGCGTGCCGGAGCAAGCTGATGCGCGCCTCGGGCTGTGCATCGCTTCTTCTCTCCGCTCCGCGTCCGCGTGTGTGGGTTCACGGACTTCACGCGCACACCGAGCCAGTCCAAGGAACTGTGGGCGCGCGACTTTTTTCCCCCCAGCCTAACGATCTCGCGGTGCGCATATATCGATGATTCGTCAACGTCTCGGGCACAATCTCGTAGCAAGCTGCTCTCAAGAACGCGTCGAGGCAACGCGGCCAATATCGTTATGGATGCGCCCAACCGGATCGCACTTCCGCTTCGCATTTTCGTCGCTGATTGACGCTAATTATTTTCTTCTATCAACTTCATTCTGTTTCATTGAGCTTAAATAAGTTTTGCTATTACTTTAGAACGTAATGAATAATGATGTCCCTCCCTGTCTGCGGGACTTTAGTAGTTGTCTCACGTATCGCAACACTTGTACACGACAGCGATCTGGCGCGAAATTTAATTGGACACTTGAACCATAATGATCGCATAATGGCCATAGCTAAGGTAATAGGACTAATAATAATAATATTTAATGCAATTAAATACTACTTCCGTATGCAAGGTTTCAGGCGAAACTAGAACAAGCGTTTTCAAGCGCGCAAAGCACATAATAATAACCACCTCCGCATTTGTATACGCGCTTCTCACTCACACACACGCGCACACACACACATGCGCGCACGCTAGGCCTTTGAAACGAGAAATTCAATTTGATTTCGTGTGAACTTTCGCGTGAACTTGAAAAAGGTATGTAACTGTACTTAACAACATAGACTGAGAGCGGACTCATATTGCGCGTAAAGTGTGTTCTATTTACATTCGTATGTACATTCTCGAGTACAAGACGAGCGAAACCCGTAATATGAGAGTGAGAGAAGGTCACTGTTGTACTCCGTGCATGTGCTTACACGTGTGTGTCATGCTCGACCCTAGTGGCTACTCCGATTCGGCCCAAAAAACTCTGCACAGCTAAATGTCGTACGAAGCACAAATTCGAGTGTATCGCATATATTAATGATATAATTGTTGGGAATTGTTGCGTATAGAGCGTCAAAAAACGGAAGCATTAACATTTTAACTATTTCTACCCTGTTGAAAATATATACCTGGATAGCCAGGTGGATTTTCCATATGGATAATCTATATGGATTCATATGGATTCCATGTGGATATTCCATATGGATATCCATGTAATATCCATGAAATATCCACATGGAATCCATATGGAATCCACATGAGTCCATATAGATTATCCATATGGAAAATCCACCTGGATATCCAGGTTTATATTTTCAACAGGGTAGCAAAATAAAAAAGATTATCATAAGAAATATTGGTTTAAAGCTCATGAGAGCGTTTTGAGGTTATATCGTCTACTGAATAGGACCGCGACTAGATGGAGCCGTTGCTACACTCGTCGGCGCGTGGGCTACGCCGAATCGGAGTAGCTGTTACTCCGATTGCAAGAGTAGAAATCAAATGAACTTGAGGAGTAGCAGCTACACCGAAAGTTTCTCAGTGCACGAAGAATACGGGTTTGGTACCTGTTTATTTTTAGCGCGGTGGCTTTCTATGTGGTATCCTGTCAAAATATTCTAGGAAATATGGCAGCACGATTTCTAAACTTTGAGCAATCTCCATTATTATCGATAAGCACAATCTTGGATCCTAGATTCAAGAAGGTTCATTTTGAAGAGCCATTAGCCGTTTCGGCTGCTTTGAAGAATATAAATTCGAAACTTAATAAGATAACACAAGAGCTACCTGCAAATAAACCACCTAGTCAAACAAAAAAAAAATAGCATATGGGATTTTCACGACTCTTTACCACATCAAGCATCGACTTTTAAAGCTGACGATTTTTCAAGGAACCTTGAATTAGAACAATATTTACAATTACCACGAATTCCTAGAAAGGATAATATTTTGGACACGACAATAAATAATACTATGGGAAATAGTAAGAATAATATGGTAAATTTTGATAAAGGGTTCCAATTTAATTACATTTCGTTTTTTTTTCAGCATTAGATTTGTTACACTGTATTATCAATTTGGATCAGATTTGAAAATACCTTGGAAAATACAAAAATGTGTAAATAAATTAATCATTGGTACTTGATTTTTAACCATGTAAATAAATGAATCATTGGTACTTGATTTTTAACAATGTAAATAAATGAATCATTGGCACTTAAAAACGTTTATTATTTATAGATATAATAGTAGTAATCTAAAAAGTATAAAATTTAAAAAAAATGATTCTTTAATCGATTCTCCGATTATTTTTATAAAATATCGATTCTTTAGCATCGATACTTTTTGAGAATCGATTTTTGAACATCGATGCTTTTTTGAAGAATCGGCCTTCACTATAGTCGTAACTTCAATCTGGCGATCAGCTGCACGCGTCTACGATGCGCGCGCAACTGTATCGCTGACAACTCTCCTACAACTTTGGCGGAAATTTGAAAACCTTCGTATTTCTGAGAAGCTTTCTTTGAGAACGTAATCGTTTCATTTGCGTTTTGTCTCCAGAGTTGTGCACGCGATGTCAGTTAATAATTATCTTGATTTGTGAAAAGAATAGTGTGTTTTTAAAGTTTAGTGTGTATACTTATTTAAGGTATGTGCACTAATTTGATATGAATTTTAACGCTAAAGCATACAGGGTTCAATGTGAGAAATCAAAGACACTTAAGTAAATTTTGTCATAATGGACTGTTTTTAAAAAAATTACAAATATCTTAACAACAAAATCAGATACATCACTTCTACATCATGGATATAGCATGATATAAAGATAGATTTGGATACTATATACCGAAGTGAGAATATTTCTACAGAGATCACTTTTCAGATTTTATCGTTGAAAACTGTGGACACGCATACTACCTCTTGCTAATATTTACACCTACTTAAGAACATGTAAGTACATCAGAATACGTAAGAGAGGGCTGAGTTAAATGTGTACGGTTATGTTGCTAATCTTAGGACATATACTTTCTATTCTAAAAATGTAAAAAGAATAATATTCTTTAAAAAACATATTAATAATTGTTTCACTCTTTTATTGATTTTCAATAATAGAAATTACAAGTATTCTAATTTTACAATCTCGAATAGTTGCTTTTTATCTAACACTTTAAGTAGGGTGCATACAAAAAATACATCCAAAAAGTACGTATTTTTTCTAAAGGGAATAATACTACAAGATTAAATATGTTTATTTCTTGTATAATATATACAAGTATATAACGATGTCTAACAATGCATACAGAATAAACGATTAAAATAACTTAGTATTTAAAGAATATATGTTTCTTACCGAAAGTGCATCGTTTATCTCAAAGCTTAATTCTTCTTCAATAATTTTTGGATTCACATACTTAATTCTTTGCAACTGTCTTTTGGTGTCAATAGCTTCTTCCGTTTCTATAAAATGATAAAATGAAATAAATTATTATATAAATCTTGAAATCATTATTTTAATCTTCTTGTTTTTTACAAACACGCTGATTTTTATAGTCTAACATCTGTTTACTTTTTTATATAACCAAAAGCTTAGTTAAAATTAACACGCTGATAGAAAATAATCAACAATTTTAATTTTGACTAAGCTTTTATTTATATAAAAAGTAAACAGGTGTTAGACTATAAAAATAATCACTTCTTTATATATATATATATATATATATATATATATATATATATATATATAAATTTTTCATTTATCACGTGCAATATCAGAGGCTAGGCAGATGCTAGGCAGAAGAGTGGGTAGGTATTCGCGTAGCCATCTGTTCCAAAATTTATCCGCAAACATTTGTGATAATTCATACTCTTTTTTCGAACATTTAATGGCTTGACTGTATCTCGGCAGTTGAATTTGTCCGGAGGATGCTCTCAATAAGAAATGGTTCGGTGTCAAAGCTTCGCCATCACGAGGATCGGATGAAACATGAGTGAGAGGACGCGAATTTAATTTTTAATTTAATTTAATTTAATTTAATTTTTTACGCCCCCTAACCACAAAGAAAATACTATATTGCGATTGAAATGCTTATAACTTTTTACACGAGCAGTCATTTTTAACCAGCCAGGGCTCAAATTAAAGCTCTTTTATTCTACTTTTAATTAAAAAAAATTATATTGAGTGCCTGTTTGTTAGTTAGCGATATATATTCTTATCAATTACGGCTGTTTCTTTCCCTTCTTGATTTCCATATATATATATAGCTAACCAACAAACAGGGACTTAGTATAAACTTTTCAAACGAAAGTAGAATGAAAGAGCTTTAATTTAAGCTCATTATTTCGTTCCAAGGCAGCGCGGCCCGATAGGTAGTTTTGCGCTACTATCCACAATTGCGACAATCAAGAAGAACCCTGCGTTTTCTAGCTCCTTATCGTCCTTAGAGATACTGTTATACCTCATAAAAGAGCCTATACTATTCTTTCGTACCGGGGCATAGATACGATGTAAAATCATTAAAACTTACATACGAACATGAAATACACAACTTCGATTTGTGTACTTCTTATCTCTTACAATCTCTAACGCTGATTATCATTATCTCTATAAAAACCAAACTTTCTGACGATCGATCTAATTGTATAAAATTTCTACAAAAGTTGTATGTATCATTTTTTGTGGGCTGTTCTTGCGATGATGTCGAAAATTTGGCTGTTACTAAGCTACCTATGGAAGAAAGCAAAACAAAAATTTGGATATAATAATCAAACCAAAAATTAATCTTTTCGCAAAGCTTCATGTGAAGAAATTTATGTCAATATTGAAAAAATCGACAACATTAACGATACATTAATCGGATAAGCCCGCTAGCACATCAGGCGCGAGTATGTATAGAATTGCTTTTCTGGCAATAACTAATTATATGAGGTTACTTGTGATACTCCGGTATAATATATATTACTTAATGACCGAAGACTTTATGGAGTGTTTGAGCATTCGTAATCAAAGAAAGCGAACAAGAGATGAGAGCAGAGAAAGAACACATAATATGGAGTCGGAGCATTCGCATTCACACCGTACATATCGACACACTCGCGCGTGCGCTTTTCAGGGTCGCATCTTTCTCTGCTGTTGCTACCTCGCGATGCTTCTTTTGCATACAATCAAGCGCAAGATCGAGTGGTACAAACTGCGGACAATGCTGCCCGCAGGATAGGAATAACGTGCGCCGTGTTCGACCCTTTCGATATTCAGCTGTGAAACGGTGCTGCTGCCGTTGAATGCTTGTAACCTTACAGGCCGCGAAAGCTGCTATTTGGAAGTTGGAAGAGAGAAAGAAGTCAGCTTTATTCGTTCGTGGAACTGAATTGTTTGTACGCTACTGCCGCTCGCGAACCGTGCTTTTACTTTATCCTCCTTAGGTGAGCTCTCGTAAAGTGCATTGAGCTACTGGATTAACAAATTTATGAATATAATGCTTCTGCTTTTATGAATCGTCGATTCATAAATAGGTGTACGTCAAAGTGACTAATCGCAAAGTGCTATGCATACTAGGCCATTCCCACACTGGGTCTACAAAAAGCAAATCAACTTATACACCCTTTTTTGAGATTGACTAACCGTTTAAAGCATTATTTTCACGCTGCGTTTTATATTAATCGTTTACTTATACTTCAATAATCGGCAGTCGCTATAAAACAATTAATTAGGGACAATTTCTTTTTTCAGTGTCATCTTTAACAAGAGAACTTCATGATTCTAAAATATGACTATCATGCAAATAATATGGTGGCTTAATACAAAAAAAAACCTTGGCAGAAAATAACCCAACAGTAAATCATGGTTGACCAACAGGCCCGAAAAGAACATCACTTCAACTGACTAAAAATATTGATTCAACACTGTTGACTGTTGAATATATCTTATTATTTGTAAAATGATTATTTTAAAGTAATACACGCCGTACTGTAAAGGGCAACTAGTACTTGAAAATTACACGTATCATTGATTTTGAGCGTATACATCATCAATATTTTTTTATTTAAAAAAATGATTAGATGTAAAAATACTCGTAGATACCATATCAATTTTGCGCGATAGCAAATCGCAATTAGATAATATAACCGTCGCAAAGGCTTATAAGCGCAAGTGCTCAAGAGAATGTATAACAGTTCCAACGACTTCATTCCTGTATAAACTTACTAATTTTCACATTTGTTTACAGTGATATTTCTATTAATTTGTAATCAAACATGGCAACTTTAAAGTCAAGCAAATAAAAAAAATCAAGTATAAGTTATAATTGATTAAAGCTACTTTTTGAAACCAAATTATGCTCTTAATCTTGAAATTATTGCATTTTTTCTATAAAATCTCGAGATCGGACTTCGAATCTTTGACTTGTAACTCAGACTTTATAGTATTTGACACTCTAGCCCGCTACCGTCGATGTACTTTGCCAATCACCCTTTTATTGCAATGGAACTCCTGAAAATTAATAACAACTAAAATCATTAGGCAAGTTACGTAGCAAGTATCTTGAGAGTTATCCCTAATTGATCAATATATAACTTAACTTTAAGTTAAGTAAGCCCTTAATTGAATTAAACAATTTTTTTGCTTCATTATGGTTAAATATAATAAACTTGACTTTATTTGATTGATCTCAGTTCTTTTTTATCTGTGATTTCGTTGCTTGATTATTTATTTGTTATCATATTGTTGCAATAAATATGTATAAAATGCTACGTAATTGACATACATGATAATTTTTCTGAATACATCAAACTCGCCTAACCTTTTACTTTTTAAAAGTTAATTTTGTTTAGAAATTTCAGTCCTTTTTAGTAAATTTTTTTATATTTGGTACTGATATTTGATATTTGTTCTAAAAATAAAATATAAACACGGTGCGAACTATCTAGACCTCGTTATCGGTGACCCCGTACACCTAGATACTGCCCTCGAATGATTTTCATACCTAGACACCAAAAACCACGGAGCACACCACCTAGACCTCGTCATCGGCCACCTCTTACACCTAGACACCGCTCTTAAATGATTTTTACACCTAGACACCAAACACTACAGAGTATACTACCTGGACCTTGTCAACGGCTACCCTTGCTACTTAGTTACTGTTACTGCTATGGATCGCAGAGTACTTATGCACCGGCAACCTCTTAATTCTGAATATCGTAATATATATGCACTTAAATGCGTTTTTGTTTCGTATTCGATTTGAATTTTCGCGCTGCGGCCATCTTCACGGTCCTACCGTTTTTCGCAGTATGCTACATATGCTTATAATCATAATTATAAACATGTTTATGGGAATATTTTTGTTGGAAATAAATTTTAGCATGTATAAATATGTTAATAAGACGAAATCTCATTCACATTATAATAAAGTAGTGTGTAATGTACAAAATACACTTTCTGCGGCCAACTTCACGGTCCTACCACTTTTACTGAAGAATATAATAAACCTTATTTGAGCATTTCTGAAATATACACTCGTACATTATAAAAACTAGGTATCTTTTTGTCAAAATTTTTGTTGAAAATATTAGTTTATGCATATAAAAAATGATATAAGTCAAAATCACTAAGAGATAATGATGAAAAGTATGATTTTCTTTAAAATGAAAAATGCAAACATCAATATAGAAGTAAATAGTGTCACGGGCGCCAAGGCTTCGTCTGCTTCTCAAACTCGCCTTCGTGGCGCTACCGCGCCACTTGATATTTCACTGTATTTTAATAGATTTTAGAAATTAAAAAAATATAGTTTCAAAATGGACAGGAAAATTTAAGAAATTAAAAAAATTGTTATTCCTTCAGATGAGTTAGTCTTCGTGGCAAATAGCAAAATGTTAACGAAATGTGCAAGATTTCCACTCAAATTCACCCTTTGTACGGAGCGAAGAGATATTTCTCACGATATATAATAAATTTCACGAAATTTTTCATAAAACATTTATTACTTTTAAAAAATAATAATTCTCTAACTAGTAAGCTTCTCTATTTTTCATTTCCACAGATCCTAAGAAAAGCTCCAAAGCTCCAACATACGAGGATAAGCTTGATTTGTATCCGACCTCTGTAGGCCGAGTCGACCGCATTGTCTTTGAATGTTATACGCGAGACTTTCCGGATCCCTTTGACAATGGCTTGCAAAATCTCTCAAAATCACGAAGTAGAAAAGCCGCTGAGCCTGTAACCCGCACTCTCCGTTCGAGTCGCAAGTATAACAAGAGAGACGACTACGACGAAGAGGTCGAAGATGAAGACGAGCTATATGACCCTATCAAATATAAAAGTAACTACAAAAAGAAGCTCGATGCTGTGCAGGAAGATTTTGAGCCAAAAGGCAGCTACTACACCTATCTACTATTGGATTCGGGTAAGCTAGCGCACGTCACTGACAACGCCGAGGCTTTCGCCGACGCGGTTATCTACGCAGGTAAAGGAAAAGGCAACCGGGCTATGCACCATATAAAAGAGGCTAAAAAGGCATTAAAGGAAGACGGTGAAATCGGTAATGAGAAGAAGATCAACAAGATACATGATATCTGGGAGGATGGGGGTTCGGTGCAAGTTCTCAAAGTTGCCGATAATATTAGCAGTGAAGAAGCCTTAATGCGAGAGGCGTTTCGGTTTTACATAGATACTGTAGGGAGGAGACAGCTTACTAATGTAAAAAGAAGCACATAATACGGAGTCGAATCTACCATGAAGCAGAAAGAAAAACAGGAAGTGGGCATCGCTTTGCTGGAAGAAGAAAGGAAAGTACTGGCAAAGAAAGGCGCTGAACGCTATTATGCCGATTATAATTAAAATTAAAATTATAATTAAAATGTATAATTATTCAGTATTGTAACATTCATAACTATAATATAGAACGATCTCAGGTGTGATCTCACGCCAAAATCTCATCCAACCAATTTTTTGTTTTTCATGCGTTTCAAGCCATTTTTAGTCAATTATTGTTTGTTTTTTTTAATTCGAACTTAAACAATTTATCACAAATGTTAACTTAAAAAAAAATGAAGTCCAATTTTTGAAAAATGTTCTAACTGATTTTTTTAAAAAAAGTCATCAATCGACTGAGAATGGTTTAAAACGCGTAAATAACAATAGGATTTATTATTTATACGTTTTTCTGTAACAAAAAATCAAGTGGCGCGGCAGCGAAGCCACGAAGGCGATTTTGAGAAGCAAGCAAAGCCGCGTCGCCCGCGCAGTGCTGCCCGCAATCCGCTGCGTCCCCTGAAGTCAGCTATCGGGCGACCCTGCATCAATTCGAAAAGGTTCGAATTACCGGTCGCTGCACCGATAAATAATGAAAATGTCAATATAAAATTAAAAAACAAGAACCCTATGCACTAAATTTAGTTACCCAAGACTTAAATATAAGACGTGAATACTAATATATCACATAAGCAAAAGCTTAAATCTACCTACCCCATACACGGCGAGATGCAAATGAAAAAATAAAAATACTAAACCAAAATCTCCTAAAACCATCTACACCAGGCAGAGCACACAAGTTGCTAAAATACAACGAAAATATCAAATCCTAAGCCATAAGCCCACACAAAAATCAAAATCAAAATAAAAAAACCTAAGCAAATCAAGTATATCAATACCTAATACGCAGATAGATGATATTAAATTTTTAAATATGTCTGCTGGTTGAAGGAAGGCGATTGAGGAAAAGTGTAACATTAAAATCTAAAACCCTTAAACCCACCTACCCTATACACCTCTTATGTAAAGATTTTAAACTTTTACATGTAAAATTTTACTGATAGATCTTTATTTCTTGTAAAATTATACGTAAAGTTTTTCAATTTTATTAATTCATGTAAGATTTTACATGTGAAATTCCAAAATTATAACATGAAATTTGATGTAAATATTTTCAACAGGGTGAAAGAGATTGACTGAAAAGATATTATTTAAATACGTCAGCAAATCGAAGGGAGGCGAGCGTTTTTTTTCTTTTTAAGTGGCATTTGGAACTCGAAAGTTCATTGCCTCATCTACGCAAGCCTTCCACGCTGCCCAGTCTTGTGTCAAACCTACCCAAGATGCACCCCTCCGATCGACACACATCCGTCCTATTTCTACTAGATCCGTTTTTACGTTGTCCTCCCATCTGCGTCTAGGTCTACCTAGAGGTCGCGTTACCATTGGCCTGCCCTTTATGACACGCGCTGCCGTACGGTCGTCTCCCATTCTCACTACGTGCCCTGCCCATCCCAATCTGCGCGATTTTATTATTCTGTTA
>JAZHPH010000726.1:1569-25268 GCA_037356405.1 Nasonia oneida | reverse complement strand
TAGGAGCGCACACCCTGGAGTGTCGTTTCGGGGGAGGTGATGCTTGATAGAGAATCGAAGCTTTCTCCCACGCGGGGTACTTACTTCTCCTCTCTTCTTACTTCAGCCTAGCCGCGCTCTTTGTCTTACTCATTAGGCCTTATGGGCCTAATACTATGGTCAACGGCTAAACTGCAGCGTCGGCTGTGCACGCGCGTTTCAGCCGAGAGAGGAAAAGTTTGTTTTGGTTTCGGGTACATTCCTTCGAGGCTTAGTTAAGCGTCGAAGTTTCTGGATCTTCTTTTTACTGGCTTAGTGTAATTCTTATATAATGTTTCTAAATAATTTATCCAGGAACTTCGTCACTTAACATCCTCCCCCCTTGGAGACGTTTGTCGTCCTCGACAAACACACACATATAAGGGTAAATGGTCAGACACCGGTGACATAACGAAAAACCAAAACTGAGTAACGAATTGTCCTATGAGGTTAAAGTTCTAACCTGCTATTTACTGATTTAATTTCGGTGTTGTGAGATGCATTTTGGGTAATGAGTTGTATGAGGTATCTTGGAAGGCTTTTTTTTTATTTTTTATTTATTTATTTTTTATTTTTTATTTTTTTTAATTTGGGCAGGATCAAGCTTTTTCAGGTGTCTATCAGCTGTTCTAAGTTGTAGCTGTTGATTTGTGCCTATGCTTTTAAATAATTGGTGCGGTCCTTGGTCCCATGCCTCTATGATCACATGATCATATTAATCAGCCCTTGCGGCGCTTGATTAAGAAGAGAAAACATAACCTTTCTCTTTGAATGTCGAGAGCATTCATATAGAGGTCTCACGGTCAGATCTGCTTTTATTGAGAAAAGAAACCAATTCGGATGATTGGTTTGGATGGATCGTTCTACCTTGGGTAATCTATTCTCTTTAGTTTTGTCCTACCTTATAATTTGTTTTGGTTTCACCTTGCTGTCACACATGTCGTTGATGATGTTCTGGTACACTTTAACCTTACTGTATAAATTTAACTATTACTGTTAATGTTACCTAATATTAATCTAAATATATGTCCTAACCTGCTACTGTATATTATGCTAATACTATATTTCATTTGTGTTAGTAAGTAGATTCGCTTTCGTTTATATTATATATGATATTAGTTCCTATAGTTTAATATTTATATTATATTAAGGTGTATTGTTTGGATGTAGGTCAATTGGTCAGTGAAAAAAAAGTTCTCTCTTTTTTTTATGAAAGGTAGTACAAAACAGTATCTTATTTATTAGATGACAATAGTGGTAACTTGGTTCAATAATACGTATGTTCTGCATCTTTTGTTGACTACAAAACTTTTATGGTACTCTTGGTTTCTTAAATCTAACTTAAACTAGCGTCACGGTGTCGGCACTTAAAAACTAACGTCTAATATCTTCTTGAAGTCAATTTTGTCCAGTTCTTGTCGTAACTCATTAGCTGCTTCGTCCTCGTGCCTCGCTGGTGCTTCTGCCTCATCTGCTCTCTCATTTTGATGTTGTCTATTGTCTATGGTCAGTTGTCGTTGTCGTATTGATCTGGCTATTTCTAGTTCATTTAACTCTTAATCACTTGATGAGCTGTAGCCGATGTATAAGGCTCTGTGTACTGAGACTGGTGCTCTTGTTGACTGCGTTGCTGTCCCTGCTGTGTCGGCATTCTGTCTCTCGTCGGCTTGTCTGATGGTACTCGGTTGTGGCATTTGTGATGTCGGTCTCATCTGTTGCTGTGCTGGTGCTGCGGTTGTTCTTTTTTCGTTTTGTAGCCGTCGTCGGAGTGTAGTTGTGGTGCAGTCGCGTGTGTGGTCTGTAAAACTCTGTATCGGTATTTGGTCTCCGCATGTAAAATGTAATAGTGTCTCAGCAGTCTGTGGCGTTAACTTCCAGTCAATTTTGTATTTTCGTGGTCCGTTTAGTTTGGCGTCGATGGCGTCTATTTTGTCCTTGTAAATAACGTATCCTACTTTTTCATTATTCTCCTTTTTTCCGTTCGTTAACTCTATGTGTATTGCTTCTCCGTATTTTATGAAGTCCGCTCTGAATTCCTGTTGTGTCGTGTCAGGTGGTGCGAGAACATACAGTTTTGTGTTGTTGGCGGGGTCTAACGTCCATCGTCTTTGTCTCTGTGCGGGTTCCTGTGGTCTTTCGGTTTTCTGTCTCTCCTGTGCATTTTCCTGTGTCGTCGCAGGTTTTGTCGTCCATTGTCTTCGATTATAAGCCCATTTCGGTAAGTATGTATTGTCAGTTTCTGTTACTGCTTTGTATGCGCTGTTCTTGTGTCTGTATTGTATAAATGCTGTATAACGTTCGTCTTCGTCGTTCGGTTTGATGCGTCTTATGTCAGCTATTTCTCCAAATGTTGCAAATATTTCCGTCAGTTCTTGTTTGCTTACTGTCCGTGGTACTCGTACACAAATAGTATCGTCCGATCTAACGTATTCTGTTGTCGGTGGTCCCTGTTCTCGTTCTTGCCGTTGAAGTCCTTGCACGTCCTCGTCTGTCCGTTGTATATATTGTCTGTACAGATTTATTACTTTCCGTGCATGTCTGTCTAACTGGTACCGTGTCGATATGGCTTTAGTATCGTCTGTCGTGGACATGTAGTGTTCTGTATGGCATGGTCCGTACTGTCTGAACAATGCCTCTGCGTCAATTGTGTCTCCTCTGTATATAGCTGTTATCATATAAGCGTCCGTCAGGATCATCTTGAGTAATTCCACGTTGTTTTGGGGATTGTACTGCAAGGGGTAGCCGTTATCATTAACATTGTCGTCGCTGTTGATATCGTTGTTGTCTGCATTGTCGATGTCATTACTGCCGTAATTGTCGTCATTGATGTCTGGGATGTGGTCATTGTCGTTGTTCATGTTGTCTTCGTTATTGTCATTGTCTTGCTGTGGGACATCTTCGTCTGAATTTAAAATAACTTCGTCATTTTCGTCGTTAGCGTCGCTTTCAGGGGTGTCGCTAGTGTTGTCCGTTCTGTCGGTTCCGTCAGTGGTACTGCTGTCGCTGCTGCTATGTTCGTCGTCTGTGTCTGAGCTGTCCGAATCAGTCGGTGCTTCTACTCCCTGTTCTACTGTCATCCTGTCCTCTGTTCTGGATGTCTTATAGTCGCTTCTGAGTCTCGTCGCGCTTGTCCGTGTTCTGTACTTAATAGTTAATCTCGCTGAGTCATGGTGTGGTCCTCTTGGAATAATTTCAAACGTGACGGTGTTGTTTGGTCCATAACTGTTCAATAGCTTCATTACCATAGGGAGTTTTCCCGCGGGGTCAAAACAGATTGTGACACGGTCCAAAACTTCGTCGAAGACGATTGAGGTGACGATATTTTTCAAAACTTGGTCCATATCTGAAAATAATTCAAAGAGAGTGGTATGATACTTATATGTTATGCGTATTTGGTTATTTTAATTCATGCGATGTATTTTCGCTCATGCATTCATTCATTCATAAAGGGTCATTGGTCCTAACTATTGTTTATTATGGTTATATAACACAGTCGCAAAATGTAAATTTATCTGTCTTATTCTATGCTCATATTGCTATCATTTTCATCTAGGTCAGGGAGGGTGGCTTCTGGGGTCTTGGGTCTTTCATGGCTCACTCTATTTGTCCTGGGTGTTGGTGGATGTCGGTTGTTTTCCTTTTGATTTTCCAGTTTTGCTATTTTTTTTTTAATTCCATAATTGTCTCCTGTAGTGGCTGTAACTTGCTTAGTGGGTCTTCACTGACATTGTCTTGGGTCCAAGCTATTTGCTTTTTGCATGTTATTTCATGTAAGTTGTATATTTCTACTTCTATCATCTGTTTGCATCTTTCATGGAATTTAGTATTTGCGATTCCTTGCGCTGCACGTGGTAGTTTTCGCGGTTCGGCAAATGTTGCTTTGTACATTGGGTCACTCTCTTCCTTGGCGGCTTTGGTGTCTTCTTGTGTGAAATATTGCACGTATCCGTATGACAAACGTCCCTTTTTGTCTCTGACTGTTTCGTAGTATGCTAGTGTCCCGAACTGGGCGAAATGTCTGAAGAACATTTCGCCTTTCTCTCTATCATTGCCGTCCTAAGGCAGTAGGCAGAACAGTCTGTTCCTGATTGGTTGAGGTGTTGATGGTTGATTAACCACGTGTACTTCAGATCTAACTGTTGGTTCTTCTTTTGGAGTAAGGTCTATCAAATCTCTGATTGCTGTTTTTGGTCCTGTGGTTATCATGGGAGTTTGGTATGGTGCTGCTCTCTTGCTGTTCCTCTTTAATTTATTTTGCTTGGCTAATAGGGATCTGAGTTCATATGCTTTTGTTATCTCTCTTTCTGAGTTGAAAGATAGCGTTATCTTTTTGGTCTCTCGTTCATATTTGTGTTTTTCTACACGGGCGTTCTGGGGTTCTCCTACACTTTCAAATTCTCTTATTATGTTTGATAGTGGTATGTCTACATCGCAGAACATTGAAATGGTCGTTCTTGGTCTAAAGTCAATTGTGTATTCCTTTGTCTGCAAATAGATTACATTAATCATGTTAAAGAGAAAAAAAAATTTTGATTGGTTAAGCATTGTTTTGCTATGTACAAGCGTCCTGGAAATTCAAAAATTTAATTTCATTCACTCATGAGCATTCTGCTTCTTGTTTGGATAGTGCAAATTTCTTTGCTGTCGATTGCGCGTTCGTTTTAGGGTTTTCGCGGTCTAGTCGCAGGATTGCGTGGTTTTTATGGTTGCCTAGAATGTCTTCGAGTTCGATTTCCTCATCTTGTGTTTCGGTCTTTCGTCTTTTGGCGTTTATTCTCGGTGATGGGTTTCTGCGCTTCTTATTCTTTGGGCAGCGCCATTTTCTTAGACACTTCAACGTTGTGATGATAATTATTATTATCGTTACTATTATTAATTGGACGGTCATGCTTCCATATAGTACTGTGTTTGTGCTGTAGTTTTGTCGTTTATGTTCGCCTATTTCTCGTAGTTTGCTGACTATTTCATGCAATGGCCTTCCGTCATTGTTGGTCATATTTGGTCCTAGCACATCTATGTTTTCTGAGCTGTGCACTTTTAAACTGGTGTCTTCTTGATTCAGTAGGGGGTAAATATCTGTTATTTTTAAGTTTATTTCTGGTTTGTACACGTAGGTAAACTCGGTGTTCCTGGTAACTTCTCCGGTGATGGTCGCCTCAGCCGTTGTTCCTATGCATATTGGTGCTATGTGAACGATTCCTGCGTCTTTTATCGTGACCTTATTTTCATGTTTGTCTTGGCAAATGATGTTTAGTATTTCTGGTCGGATTGTTGAATAGAGCCATGATTTGTCATAATTTAGGTACGTCCACTAAGTTTGTTCGCTCAGTCTGTATCGTATATCACATTGTGTAATGGCCTTTTGACTGGGGTTCAAGAGCAATGTTATTTCACAGTCCCTTGATTCTGGGACATTCCTGAATGCTCCTAGTATTGGGCATATGTCGGCATAGTGCGTTTTAATGCACATTTGTCTTTGGTCCTCATTGAATTTTATGTATCTGGTATGATCGTAGTTAATGGCGATGTATTCATGCGATGGTCTTATGAAGGCTTGTCCCATCGTTTCATTTTTCATGTTTTGTGGTATGTTAATAGGATGCATCTTGTACAATTGATAAGGCATGCGATCTACTAGAGGTAGATGTAGCACTGCTAATGTTCGCCCATTCTGGTGAATCGCGTCAATTTCCGATATTCTGGCTAATTCTTCGGCTCTCATATGCTCTGGTGGTGGTGGAAATTCTAAATATTGACTCACTCTTTTTACATCCATGTTCATTTGTTGAACCATGTCCTGTTTCATAAGGTCTGGGTGTAATTTTCCTTCTTTTAATTTTCGTAGGATTTCTAGTAATTTCTCATTACTTTTAATCACATGGTCCAATGTCGATTCTAGTCGTTTAACGTATATTACTACTTCAACTTGGTACTTCATTTGATCTTTTTCTCGTAGTATTGTTTTGATCGTCTTTGTTAATTCTTTTTCGAATCCTTGCAACACTTTCTGGTGGTTGCTGGTTATGTTGTATAATTCCTCGAATTTTGCTGAGATTATGTGGGAATTCTCGTCTAGTAAATGAACCATTTTGCTTTGGTCCTGGAAGAGCTGGTCTATATTTTTATTTATGTTGTCCACTTCGTCGTTAATCACGAGTCCGAACAAACTGCTACTTATACTTCCAATTATGCCTAGTGGTACTAGTCTCTTTGTCCTGATGCTTCTTGGAATTCGTACTGTGGGGTACTGTATGTGTCCTAGACTTGCTATTGTCTCTTTTATATTTTCTTGGATCTTTGCTAATTCTTGTTCTTTTATTTGCAGTAGGTCAATGGCTAGGGTGTGTCTGCATTTTCTTTCTTCCATTACTTTCTTTCAGATCTCGAATATTTCTTTGTACGAGTCCGTTGCGTTGTGCGTCTGCAAGTCTTCGACGTCAATGTAGATGTTAAGCTTCCACGTCGCCTTTTTGATCCTGATCACGTCCAGCTTCACGAAGTATATTCCGGGATTGAGGTTTAGGGGTTCTATCTGGTACATGGGTTCGCATCTCCTCACGTTGAGTAGATTAAATATTATTATTATTATTTCTAAAATTTTCATCCTGTAACATGGTTATCGATTAGTTGAAAGAGTCTGAATCCTCGTTATCGGACTTATCCTCTACGGCTTTCAATTTATCTATATGTTTTCGTTTGCGCTTTCCACTCGGGTACTCTAGAAGGACATTTATCCTACCTAAGAATTCGATTATTCTCAATGGCTTATTCCTATATGCATCAAATTTACTTACACGGGGTTCATTTATTAGTCTCGCGTATCCGCCTACTCTACCCTTAAAGGCTCTGACTTTCTCGTCATACCTGTCCTTTGTTTTAATTTTATTCGCTATTTGGGTTTCGCCTGCTAAAATTTTCACTTCTTCTAACCTTAATACTAGGTCGCGCATGTAAACATTGTAGGTTTTTTGTTTTTCGTCGGATGGTATTCTCAAAGGAAAACGCGCTATTCGCCCGTAATCGAGTTCAAAAGGGGTGAAATTAGTTGCTGCGTGTACACTAGTGTTGTAAGTGAATGTTGCAAATGGTGTTAAATGGTCCAATCGTCATACTTTTCGGAGTATATTCTAATGAACTCTATAAGTGGGGCGTGGCTTCTTTCCAGTGACCCATTCGTCTGAGGTCTATATCCAGACGTCGTTAGATGGTTTATTTTGAACAATTTTAATAATGATTCCACTATTTTTGACAGAAAACTGGTTCCTCTGTCGGAGAGTATGGCTCTCGGAGCCCCAAATTGACAAACAGATACTTTGACAATGCATCTGCTATTGCTGTAGCGTTGAGATTTTTGATGGGTATGGCTATTAAATATTTGGTTAGATTGTATTGCATTGTCAATAGATGGCAATTTCCTTTCGGGGTCATAAGTTTTCCTACTGTGTCGATCGATACTTTGTCAAAAGCCTCTATCGGTGTATCGGTTATTATCATCGGCTCTCTAGTTTTGAATCTCTCTATTTTCTGCTCTTGACATTCTGCACATCTTCGAATGTAGTCTTGAACGTCGTTTCTCATTCCTGGCCAATAATATCGTTCTCTTATTTTCTGGTAAGTTTTATTGATTCCCTTGTGTCCTCCTGTTAGACTGTCGTGAAGATGGCTAATTATTTCCTTTCTGTGTTTTTCAGCTGGTACTTGTGCTTTTCCATAACACATTGTCACTTTTATTCTGCTTACGTGAAAATGTTTGTAGAGTACGTCTAAAATTATTGGTGATTCTAATTGGTCTAATATGTCTCCTTTTCTCGCTATTCGGAAACTTGTAATTTTTTTACTGATGAGTGTTTCTTTTAGATTCCGAAGTCCCTTGTTTAAATTTTCTATTTTTATTACGTTGAAGCATTTGTCATTTATTATTACTGTGAATATGTGATGTTTTTTGAATGGCGTGACTAGGATTTGGCCTATCTTTGGCTTTTTACTCTTGATTTTCGTTAAGTCTATGGCTCCGATTTCTACTAATAATCTGGTTACTGGTCAAGTGTTGTCGCAGTCTGCCGATAGAAAGTGAACAATGTTATCTCTTCTGTGCGTGATGCATTCTCTTACGGTGATTATGTTCTGGGGAATCTTCTTGAATGTTATGTGTGTTGGGGCATCTTCCGGTCATGATCAATTTCTGTTGGAGTGTAGTCTTTGTTTAGTGGCTCTAGGTCTGGTGGTGTAGGCAGGAGAAAAGGCATTGTTATTTCAGGCGGTTTTGAAAATCTTATGTCTATTATTGATCCATCTTCTGCTTCTATTTCACTTAATACTCCTAATTTCCTGCGTGTTTTCGTCTTATTTTGTGGTGTGCTCTTGGCTGTAGGGCTACCACTTGTTATCGTCGAGGTCACAGATAATGTTTTCCTTGGCGGCGGCATAATTATGTCAGCCAGGCTTTCGACGTCGGAGTCGCTTCCTGAGTTTTCTTCTCTTGTGGTCTCCTGTAGCTTTTGTCATGCTCTTTTTATTAATTTCTGCACGCTTTTTATCCATACATTATCTATATCTATTTCTTCTTCTGTTTGAAACCGTGGGTCGGATGTGTAGATTGCTTCACGTACTTCATCTGCTACTTCACCATCATCTGAAAAGTGTGAGGGTATCTGTAGCTGTATCGCAATTTCTGTCCCTGATTCTGTGGTATTGGTGTCTTTATCCATTTCATCTCTTTTCATACTCTCTTCAAATTTTCTGCTTGCTTCTTCTACCTCTTCCCTAGTTAGAGTCGTCTTTACTGATAGGTTCTTAATTGATTCGTCTTCGGAACTTTCTTCTGTGTTGGATCCTTCTATTGCGCTGACCTCTATTGCAATGTGGCTTATAGTTTTATCTTGGTTTCCTTCTAAAGAAAATACTTCGACATCTTCAGTTTCTTCTTCCGTCGTCTCTGTGTCTTCTTGTCGTAGTCCACTATACCTTGGGTCTGGTATCGGTGGCTTCTCTGAGTCGGTGTCTTCGTTGGTTGTCGAAGATAACCACGATCGTCTAGATGGGTTGACTGTCATCGATGTATCGGAGTCTGCATCGGTTGAACTTTCTGGGATTTCCTTCGGCTGAATGGAGCTAGTTTCTGCTGTTTACGCTTCAGTCGATGTTTCAGCTGTGGGTTTAGCTGTCACTGGTTTTCCTGGTTTTGTGGCTTTTCTTGATGCAACGGGTTTGGGTACTCTGGGTATTGCTCCTTGTTTGATGTACTGTCCCACTGGACTCTGTACTTGTGCGCGTCTTGCTCTAGTTCTTTGAGCTATCCAACTTTGGTGCCTCTTTATTGGTTTTGGCTCCTATGGGTCATCCTCTTCCTCTAGGTTTATTTGCTATGTCGCCTGTTGATTGTATCTTGGTGCGTGGTTGCACAATTCCCTTGGCTGGTTTTGCTACACTTGCTACCGCCTTTTCTTGTTTACTTTGTTTTTCTTCTATTACCATTATTTTGATACTAGGTAGATTTTTGTTGATCTCTTCTTCAGTCATTTCTGCTGGATTCCGTGACAGTGCATCTGCGTTTTTATTCAGCTTTCCTGGTTTATACTTAAAAGTGTACTCTTACCCGGTGAATCTAAACATCCACCTCATGAGTCTTTGGCCTGGGTCTTTTCTGCTGTGCATCCAGTTTATTGGTTCGTGGTCACTAACTAGTGTAAATTTGCTGCACAATAAATAAGGTCTAAACTGGTGCAAGGCGTAAAGTACTGCGAGGCATTCTTTCTCTGTGGTTGAATAATTTCTCTCGGCTTTGTTGAGCGCTCTAGACAAATATTGTACTGGGTGCTCGAAGCCGTCCTTTTCTTGGCTTAATACTGCTCCTATAGCGTAATCTGACGCATCAGTGGTCAGTGTGAACTCATTGTTGAAGTCTGGGAATTGTAATATGGGTTCTCTTACAAGGCAATCTTTCATTATCTGGTAGCTTCTCTCGCAATCTTCTGTCCATTCAAATTTTACGTTTTTCTTGAGCAGGTCATTTAGTGGCTTAGCTATCTTCGCAAAGTCCTTAATGTACTTCCTGTAGTATCCAAACATTCCTAGTAGCGTTCTTACATTCTTTGCTGTTTTTGGTGTGGGTAACTTTGTTATTGCTTCCACCTTTTCCGGATTTGGTTCAATTCCTCTGGAACTTATTATGTGCCCTAGAAATCCTACTTCTCGTCTAAAAAATTCAATTTTATCTGGCTGCAGTACCAGTTTGGCGAGCCTTAGTCTATCCATCATATGCCTAATTCGCTGCTCGTGTTCTTGCAAGTCCTTGCTGTAGACTATAATATCATCTAAATATACTAACATCTCTATGTTTTGCAAACCTCTAAGTGCCTTTTGCATTAAGCGTTGAAATGTCGCTGTTGCGTTCTTCAGACCTTCTGGTAAACGTGTATACTCATAATGTCCGTTGAGGGTTGTGAATGCTGTCTTGTAACAGTCTTCTGGTGCCATTGGTATCTGCTGGAATCCACTTGCATGGTCGAAAATCGAAAAGTATGTTGCTCCACCTAATTGGTCCATGATGTCGGCAATGTTAGGCAGAGGGTAGGCGTCTCTGATTGTTTTTTTATTGATTTCGCGAAAGTCGATTACCATCCTCCATCTTGGGTTTCCATGGCTGTCAGGCTTCTACGGTACTATCCATATTGGCGAGTTGCATGGTGAATTCGATTCTCTAATAATTTTATCTCACAATTTCTTCTCCACACTCTTTCTGACGATTTGCTTGTGTTTCGGAGGATGCCTATATTGTTTCGTGTTTATAGGTATGTCGTCCTCTAAATGTATGTGGTACTGGATCATATCTGTACACGGTAGCTTGTCTCCTGGTAATAAAAATCTATCTAAATAATCTTCTATTATACGGTCCACTATTTTTAGTTCTTCTTGATTGAAGTGACTTCTTCTAATCGATTCTCTCACCTTTTCTAGCCTCTTAATTCTGTCCACTATAACTTCACCATTAAATTCACTGTCTGTTTCTTCTAGAAAATTTGGCTCCGTGTCAAATGGTATTAATTCTTTGGCATCGACCTCTATCATGATGTCTTCTTCACTCGTATTAATCGCCATCATTTTGCAGGTGTTGTTGTCGTTAATTACTACTCCTTCTCCCAAAAATACATTTTCATTTCCTACATCGATTCTGGGTATGTATCCTTCTTTTAATTCACTTCTGATTAGATTGATTCTTACAACTTGTCGAGTTCTGGCCTTTAAAACATGTTTCGTTTTTGCTGGTGTCTTCTCATTTTTGGATACATCTGTTACAGGTGCTTCTTTATCGTCTTTCTTGTCTTCGACTTGTAGCACGTTGCTGGTTTTCTAAGAATTATGTGCTCTTTTTCTCTTCTCTCTGTATTCTTTTTCTTGTCCCAGAAATGGCATTGGGTGCGTCACGTCTCAGCCTACCATTAGAGCGTTGTTAAAATAAGAAATGACAGCCTCTTCCTTCTTTAAATAATTTCTTCCTAATAGTCCATCGTGTGGTGTCGGAAAATCGTCCGTCACTATGTGGAATTTCACTGGTGTATTTCTGATAAGGAAATAAACTGCTCCTAGAGTCGGTACTGTTCCCGTGGTTATTCCTCCAAGATTCCTCACATCTTTCATATTTATTGTCATGTCATCGTGTATGAAACTTAATTTGATTAGATTTACACTTGCTCCATTGTTTATCATGAATGTTAACCAAGGTTTCGTGGTTCCTTGTGGTATGTGTACTTTTATTGCTGTTGGTTCATCATTTTCCCAATTAAACTCTTCAGGTCCCTTGCAGTCGGCTGTCCATATATTGGAAGTTCCTGTTCCCTTGTCATTATCGCCATCACTGGTACCTTTTGCTGCACCTGGTTGTTCTGGCTGCTCTGATTTGGGTTTTGCCTGTCTTGATTGTAACCCTGTGTTTGTTGTTGATATTTCTGGTAGTCCACATTCTGCTGTGGTTTCTGGATAGGTTGTTGGTTCTGTTCCTGGCTCGTCATTCTTTCTCCATGACGAGCCCTTTGAGAGTTTAAATTCTCTCGTTCGTTTTCGTTTTGTTGATAGTTTCCTGCATTGCCGTTTCTCCAGTTATTGGGATAATTATTGTAATTCTCTCGTCTATCCGGACCACTAGGTTGATAATTTTCACGACGTCCATTTTCGTGATTAAAAATTTGCCTTTGGCTTCTTTGACCATAGTTTCTATTCCACGACGGCCAATTGCTCCCTCCTTGTCTGTTGCTGTTGTTATACCCCCGCTGGTATCCTCCTCTATTGTAATTGTTGCCACTACCATTTTCTCTCTGATAACCTTGATAACCATTTTGGTTGTAGTTATTCCGGTTATAATTGTTCCTCCTATGGTTATCTTGGAATTCTCGTTGGCGTTGTTCAGGCTCATTGACGTAGCCTACGTAGTCTTCATCTTCGTTGTCGTATCTTGCATAATCTTCTTGCTCCTCGACATATCCTGCACATTCTTCTTCTTTAGGCATATATCCTATAAAATCGTCATGTCTGCGATTTCTGTTATCATATCTATCTTGATTTCTGTATTCTTCATTGTTATATTCGCCTCTATTATTATATCCGCCATCTTCATTGCGGTATCCATTATTATAACTATCCCTTCTTTCTGTATTATAATAACTCCGATTCACTCGTGGCCTGGAGCCCGGTATGATCCTGGCTTCCATGCGTGTTTCTAGTCGCACAGCCTCTTCGTATGCTTCTCGTAGATTCTTTGGTTTGAATAAGTCCACTCTTTCCGATAAATTAGCTGGTAATCCCCTTATGTATATATCGACTGCCCGCATCTCCAATGGTTCCATCATCGCGTCAAGGTTGTCACTTCCCTTTTCTTCTTTCAATGCATTCCTGGCGCTGCTCAGTAAAACGTTCAATTCGTCATAAAAATCTCCTACAGTGTCTCCTTGCCTCATCTTGACCGTCTGGATACGTGTGTTATAATAACTAAAGTCCCTGCCTGGACCAAATCTCTGCTTTAAATGTTTAATTAAGTCTTCTACTGTTGTTATGGTTTTGTTGTTGAGACTCTTCTTCGCTGCTCCGGTTATTCTCTGCAGCACATTTCGCATAAATTGTGGTCGTATTGCCTCAGTTACAAGTTCATTTGCATTCTTCAAATCTTGTATGTAGTCTCTTAACTTAGTATGTTTCCCGTCAAAGGTTGGTATGCCGCTTACGCAACTCATAAGTATGAAACTATTGGCCATGGTGGTGGCCAAGTCTGCTCCTGTGTTTTCACCCGTCCTATTGCCGGTCTCGTCTGTCATTTTGAATAGATTTACTGCCTCTTAATTGCCGTAGAAAATTCTAAATAATCCTCTAGATAGGTCTCTAAATGCTTCTAAACGTTCTTGCTTTATAGAGAGTCCGTAATTCCGTGCCACTATTTTATTAAAGCCTTATTTCCTCTCCTCACAATTCCAATATTATATTTATCATATGTTATTATTAATATTGTAATTAAAATTTTATGATGTGGGTACAGATAATATATTGAAGTATATTAAGGGGTAACGTAAACGAAATTATGGGATTTTTGATAGTTAATTTTCGTTTAATTATTGTGGGGTTTGATAAATAATAATAAATGGTGATAATGATTAATAATAAAGCCAGTAGTCAATAAAATATTGTAATAAAATATTAATACTAAATTAATATTAAGTGTTCACGGGTATATGTCTAAACTAAAGGCTTATCCAACGAGAGTCGTCAAATCGTGCATTTTTTTTTTAATGGGAAAAAGAAAATTTGTGTCGTGTCCCCTGTCAAAATTTAAGTCAAATTTAAATTAAGAGTGATTTATTTTCTTCGCAAAACTTCCCGAAAAGAAAATTTAATTATGCTAATTATTTTGTATAATTCAAAATTAATTTATTTATTTAAAAATAATAGATGACTCTTTGCTGTTATCGATTATGTAAATGAATTTCCTCTAAATAGTGTTTTCGAAATTAATTCGCCTATAATTATTAATATATAATGTTTGAATAATAGCCTTAACCGTAAAGATTATTTATATTTATGTAAAAGACCTTGTTAAATGACCTTGAGGGACACGCCCTTGTTTTCGTTAATCCGGTCTAAATACAGTAGCAATAGTTTAATTGTTTAATTACTGAATTTACTTTACAATAATTCTCTTAAAGAGTCTCGAAGTCCAATATTCGAATTCAAATATTCGCGCGCGCTCCGCCGCTCTCAAAATGGCGTCCGCCCGCTCTCGAGTCTATAGTCACTAGCTTGGGTGTGGCACCGCTCCGCTTCAGCAACTTCTCGCTACAGTCAAACTCCCTAGTCGAGTCTGTTTGCGTCAGCTGTTGCCTCGTGTTGAGTCGCGTGTACTTTTCGCCTTCAAATTATTGCTAATTGTTTTGCAAAAGGTGAACCGTGCGTGTCGTCTCGTATCGTTCAATCAAAAGTGCGTGTGCGTGCTATCACGGTGTTCCTGCAAAGGTCAAAGTTCGGGCCCAGGATTGTTCTGAATGTCGCAGCTGCAACTCTATCAGCTGATTCAGATAAGTTTTTTTTTATTAAATAAATATTAAATTTCTTGCAAACAACCCGACAACTGTTGCTTTGTGTAAACTTGTTTTGTCTTTCTTTTCAGCTTTCGTGGCAGTCAGCAGCAGCTTGAATTTTTTTACAAACATCCTCAAGATCAAGGAGGACAGTGCTGAGTCTGCATGACGTCATGGGTGTTTCCTCGCTCAGTGATCAAAGTATGGTATTAATTATTATCTGGGGTACAAATACGCATGAAATTAATTATTTTTGGTATTTACAGGTTCTCAATGGGCGTGTCAACACCCAAGTTAGCTGGTTCGAGTGCAGTACTCTACGCAGCAGCCTCGTCAAGGCCCTGGCTCGACTTCTGGCGATCACTTGCCAGTGCATTCTAGTGCTACTCGTCGACCAGATTCTGGGTGTTTCGGTTATTTTGGAGCACGAGCAGTGTCCTAACGGGCCCACCCCTACGTGTGTTCTGTATTCAAGAGAAATAGTGCAGTGTTACAAGTGTAATTTTAGTTAAATACAGAGTGTCAAGGCGAATGGTGTCAATTAGAATTTGTGTTTTGTTTTTTTTTGTTAGTTCTGAATTATACTGTAAAATGTAGGACTGTGCCTGTTTTTGGAGTCAAGTGTTGGCAATCAAAATGTAATGCAAAAAAAAATTGTTGAATGAAAATTGGTGTAATTCTATGTGTAAATGTTTTGGAAGTTACTGTTTTAGACGTCTCTCTGTGTATTGGTTAGTGAACAATAATTTGTGATATCAAACTACGGAGGTATATTGTAGATTGTTGGTGTGTGACTCGAATGCGATGCCAATTTTCAAAATCTGGATTCTACTCTTTGTGTGTAATATCAAAGCACTTATAATGAACTTTTATGTGTATATGTTGTGTGGCAGGACTCATCAAACTGCTTGTGCATTGAGTGTGTAAAGAAAATTGCTGGTGTAAGAAAAGATATTGTGTAACATTATTGCGTTTCGTCTTATTTGGGTACCTCTCCTAATATCCACTGGGTCTCAATGATTTTTAACTAGTAAAACGTCCGAACTTATTAATTGTAAGAGTCACAAGAAATAATAAAAAAAATTATTTTACAATCACTGACGTTACTGCGCGTCCCACCCGATATGTGGCTGCAGTGACGTCACGGCGTCTTTGTGTGCTTGCGCGCGTGCGTCTCGAATTTCAAACTCCTAGCAATGCTCTTGCTTTTTATATTCTCTCGTTTCTCTCTTTGTCGCACTTATGACTTTTTAATATTTTTCGTATTTACGCGCACTTAATTGGGATCTTTTTTTTTATATGTTCACTCACTCACAAAAAAAATTATTTTAAACACAGAAAACCAAACAGTTTTGCAAGCAACAAAAGCTAAGCAA
Source organism: Nasonia oneida (assembly GCA_037356405.1). Taxonomy (NCBI): domain Eukaryota; kingdom Metazoa; phylum Arthropoda; class Insecta; order Hymenoptera; family Pteromalidae; genus Nasonia; species Nasonia oneida. Next base: position 9,316 of record JAZHPH010000726.1, on the reverse strand, counting down.
ATCCCGGACGAACCCCCAATTTTGTTAGGATAGAACCGATTCCACCAACTAACAATAAAATATTATTAAAACGTGGGCGCTTAGCTACTCTCCCATACGGGGGAGATCAGTGAGAACACTAATTTGTCGAGGCAGAACTGTTTGATTTAACCGAAATGCCAAAGTTCAGAAATATTGAATTAAATGGTACTTACTTTGTTCTGTGGACTTCTGGAATTTGAGAAATAATTTAACCCGAAATGATGCTCAGAAAAACTGGGATGACTGCTCGGAAAAGATTGCGGGGTTTAGATCTCCTTTTTGGCAAGATGTTTTAGCAAAACGGAGGATGGCTCAAAATTGGTTATATTCTGAATGACTTATTTTCCAAAACTCAACACATGGATTGCAGTGATGTTTATTATCAACTTATCAAAACACAAATTAAATCAGACACTCAAATGAAACAAAACTTATTGAATTTCTCAAAGACAAATTACTCAAAATCTAAACTCTTAAAATTAGCGTCCTTTCTCTAGGAGCGCACACCCTGGAGTGTCGTTTCGCGGGAGGTGATGCTTGAGAGAGAATCGAAGCTTTCTCTCACGCGGGGTACTTACTTCTCCTCTCTTCTTACTTCAGCCTAGCCGCGCTCTTTGTCTTACTCATTAGGCCTTATGGGCCTAATACTATGGTCAACGGCTAAACTGCAGCGTCGGCTGTGCACGCGCGTTTCAGCCGAGAGAGGAGAAGTTTGTTTTGGTTTCGGGTACATTCCTTCGAGGCTTAGTTAAGTGTCGAAGTTTCTGGATCTTCTTTTTTACTGGCTTAGTGTAATTCTTATATAATGTTTCTAAATAATTTTTCCAGGAACTTCGTCACTTAACACAAAGTAAAAAGGTTAGGCGCGTTTGATGTTTGCGTATCGTCATGTATGTCAATAATTTTGTTTACAGTGAAATTACAGATTAAAAAACAACTAGGATCAATTAAAAAACGTCAAGTTTATTTATTTATTTATTATAATACCATATACATATGCCTTTGATAGGCATCCTATAGAGGCAAACAAGTTGCCTGTACATAGGGATGGCATACAAAAAACTTACATCTAAATTAAAAACTAAAAAAACAGAGAGCCATGATGTTGCAAACAATGCTATCATGCCTTCATACCTTTATCCCTTAAAATTTCAGAAATATTAACATAAACGTAAACATCCAAAATAAATCTTCCCGATGAACATTTTTAATTTTCTCTTAATAGAGACTGCTCTTATTTGTAGGTTTTTGAGATCATTCGGCATAGAGTTAAAGACCTCTATAGCCACGTAATAGCTGCTCTTTTTACTTATTGTTTTAGAGATCTTTGGCAACGATAGATTCTTATTACGTGTTTTATTTGTACTACTTATATATTTATCTCTTAGGTCGCTATAATGATATAGTATACATTCTAGTTCGAACATTTGCCTTATAGATAGTGGTTGTTTCTCAATTATAAAACAATTTTTATTTATATTTCGAAGTATTTTCTTTTGTATGTTTTGAATCAGATTTAAGCAATTGTTATAAGCCCCACCCCAGGCGATTATACCATAGCCAACTATACCTTGAAAAAAAGCATAGTATAACAACATTAACGTTTTACTATCCATAAGTTTATTTAGTTTTGCAAAGATAAAAATTAAGTATCTCGTTGACTTTATTATATGATTTATGTGTTTATCCCACTTCATGTTATAGTCTATTATTAAGCCTAAATATTTATGACTATCAACCCTATTTATAACATTATCACCAATTTTAACATTTAGGGTGCTAGGCACACTATCACAGTAATTGCCGTATGCAATATATACGGTTTTGCTTACATTAAGTGACAATTTATTCAGGTTCAGCCATATTGCAACCTTACGAAGATACTCATTTAACCTATCCTGTGCAGCTGACCACGTGTTATCACATGAAATGATGACAGTGTCATCTGCATAGGATAATATAGTGTCGTTTTGCATATCTATCAATAGGTCATTAACATATAATATAAAAAATAGAGGGCCAAGAATGGTTCCTTGTGGCACTCCTATAGTAATTTCTTTGTACTCACTTTTATAGTTATTTATTTTGACACATTGTTTCCTATCGGATAGATAGCTGGTCAGCAATTTTAATGCGTTTCCTGTTATACCATATCTTTCTAATTTGTCTAATAGTATATTATGATCTACTGTATCAAAGGCTTTTGACAGGTCTAGAAACGCTGTCATAATTGGTTTACTTTTATCTAGATTTCTATATATAATATTTGTTAGACAATTTAGAGCATCTTTTATTCCTCTCATTCTCATAAAACCAAATTGTTTATTTGAAATTATTTTGTGCTTGATGATAAAACTATATAGTCTAAGGTATATTATTTTTTCAAAAATTTTGGCAATGTTTGAAGTTAGTGATATGGGTCTATAATTACACATACAATTCTTGTCTCCTGACTTATATATTGGTACTATATCCGTTTGCTTCAGTACATTTGGCCATATTGATTGTTGTATACTTAGATTAAATATATACTCTAGAGGTTTTAGTAAATGCTTAGATAAAGTTTTGATTACTGTTGCACTGATATTATCAACTCCACCAGATTTCTTTTTCATTGCAATAATTATGTTCTGAATCTCATATATATTCATCGGATTAATAAAGATTGAGAAGTTATTTCTATCTGGCAGTTTCAATTGTTCTGAGTCCATATTTTGAATTTGTTTGCTTAGATGTATTCCTACATTACAATAGTATTCGGCCATCATGTTCGCAATAGTAGTCTTATCTTTTACTTTCCGCTCACCAACCGTTATACTGTCCAGTGAAACTTCTTGTTTCTTTTTTTTTTCCTAATTTATCATTTATTATGTTCCAAAGCTGCCTTGAATTGCCACTTGTTTGTCTAATAGCATTATTTTCATATTTATACTTAGCATCTTTAATAACTTTGCTCAAAATTTTATTATAATTTTTATAGTCCAATTTCAGTTTCATATTTGTTGGATTCTTTTTCCATATGTTATATAGCATCTCTTTAGTTCTGCAGGATATTAATATTGCTTTGGTAATATATTTTTTCCTGGGAACTAAGTCTTTTTTGTCTTTGTTAGAATATTTTATATTAGTTGCTTTTTCAACACAGCTTTGGACCATGTTTATTAATTCATTTATAGCTTGATTAGGATCACTTAATTGCAATACTGAGTTCCACTCAACTCTTCTTGCTATCTTTACTAGCCTGCCATAGATTTTACTGGCATTATAATAGCTATTGTATCCATGCATTTGATAGTATTGGGGATATTGCAAATTCCACGTTTCCGTACATACTACTATAATTGGTTTCAACACTAATTTTTCGTAATTCGCATTTAGACTTCTTATATTTACACACAATATTAGGTTCTGTTTCTTCGATATACTTTTGTTGAGTGATATGAGGTCCTCTGCTTCATGTTCTAAACTGTATATATCTTCAAAGTTGAACTCTTGATCCATAAGTTATTCGTTAGTTCTTAGTCTATTCGCTATACGCGTGTTAACTGAGTTAAGTGATGCCGATGACATTCTAGACGCTCGCGTTACCATAGCTTTGCTTGACGTATTTTCTGCCGTACCGGCATATCTCGGTAATACAGGTTGTATCGTGTAATCAGTTAGGTCAACGAACTTCCTTATTTTATTCTGCAGAATAGAGCATTCGTGGCTATCTGTTGCCATATGCTCCGTATTATAATGTGTATTATACTTATTATTGCTGAAGATACAATTGGGACAGTTTAATTTATTACCCTTACAATCTTTCGTCTTATGATCACCTGCACACTTTAAGCATGTTTGGTTGTTTGTACACTTAGAGCCATTATGCCCATATCTTCCACAATTAAAACATGGTTTAACATTACAATAGTCATAGACTTTACAATTCTGATATCCCATAAACATCCTATTTTTATTTTCTCTTACATGTTGATATAATTCGACGGGAATTTCTAATATAACTGACTGTAGATTAGTTTTAGAGTTATTGTATGAGTGCAATACTGTACACTTCTTACTAAATTTACTGAAATTTCTTTCATTTATGTCCTCTTCAATTTTTCTATTGTCAAGCGTCTCAAAATTATCTATTCCGACTACTTTTACTTTTGGATGCTCAATTTTTTCTTTAGAAATATCACAACTAGGCTCAAGCTTTTTCTTTGACATTTTATATGCTTGGCTTGCACTATCTTCAGTTAGTAAATCTACTATTATTTCGTTCTTTTTCTTAATTACTTTTTTTGCTTGTATGCTCTTGTCTTTAATGAGATAGTGGGCAACAGCTTCATTTATTTTGTCAGTAGAGTATTCTTTACTATCCTTGTTTTTGATTATAATTTTTGGAATTCTTTTTGGCTTGTTACTAGGCATGGCACTTGAAATTACTTGAGCATAGGTCTTACTTTTTGAGATATTTAATTCACTTTTTTGTTTATCCAGTAATTCTCTTAATAACTTATTTTTTTCTTTCAGTTCTTTATTAAGCTCTTTTAATAGGGCATTCTCACGTTTCAGATTATCTTCTATTATTACACTATTCTCATCGTCACTATAGTCTCCAGAAACACTCAATTGTTCACTTGATCTAAGCTTGTGAGCTAGTTTAATTTGAGCAATGATTGTTTTGGCTCCATTAGTCAGCAGGTTTGGATTCACTTTTGAAGTTATGTCTCCTTGGTTATGTTCCGGACATAATCCTAGAACACCACTAATTTTCACTGCCCCATCTAATTTCGCAAAATCACTAGTATGGTAAGCCTCTTCACATACTATGCAGATAACCGTTTTTACTTCCACTTTTGGATGACATTTATAGAAAATTGCTCTCTGCGGAGTTAACGAGCCTGCACTCGTTGCCGCCATCTTGGATGATCTTGTATATATATATATATATATATATATATATATATATGCGTGTGTACACACATCCGTATGTAGTATTATGTACCTAAATGTTGTGTGTATATATATTTATATATATGCATATATAATAGATATAGGGGAAGTGTGCCCAGTACGGATACCCTTAGCTATTTTGGGCATAACTTTTAAACAACGCGATGAATATTCGAATTCAAAATTTCTACGTATTCTCTAGTCCAATTTGTACAAAGAAATCTACGATATCTTGAAAACATGCTCCCAGTATGTATAATTTTAACAATTTTGGCTGTACCTATTTACTTACTCATAGTTAATTTCGTCTTCGGATTAGTAATAAAATAGATAAAATATGAGATTAAGGTAAGAGATTAAGTAATTGTATTCGTAGAAATATTACGAATAGTTTAATTACAAATATAATACAATAAATTGAACTATTATGCTATTATATATACTAAATATTTTGTGATTCAAATTCATCATTTGTGATCATTTCAGTCTCGTCCTTTTCAGAATCACTGCATTCGTCGTCAATTTCTGCTTCATCAAAAATTGACTCAAGAAGACTAAAAAGTTATATCAATTTTAAAATAAAGGAGACAAGTAACACATTTTTATTTCCAATACTCACTTTTTCTTTATGTAATTCTTAACTTCAGCTGAAATTTTATGTTTGCGCAAAACAGCTATTCTCTTTTTTATTCCGATGAGGGATATTAAAGGATCACTCATTTCAATCGCTCTGTTGTATAAACCTGTAATACGATTTATTCGAGAATTTTGACGACAATGATCTTGTGTGTTTGACCTTGTACTTGTGCCATGATTCTAGCCCATCTTCTACAAAGTATGCCACAGGAAGAGGGAAATCATTTTTGCCCACGGGTATAGCGTATAATATAATTTATACGTATCCAAAGAAAATGTTTCCATTTTCTCTAAATTTAGTCGTTTTTTGCATTTAAATGCTGCGAGAACTATTGCTATGTTTGTAACCAACTGTTTGTCAAGTTCTAGTGCTTCCGCAAAAATAGATGGTTCTCTGAAACATATGCGAGCTAGATTGCCTGTATTAGTTGTCCCTGTACCTTGAAGAAGTTGATCCGCTCTAATATGAAATTTTACATACAATTTTTCTTTGACAACATTTTCCCTGTCATTGTATTTATCTAAAAAATTAAAATATTTTGTAGTAAATAACCTACTTAAATTAACAATTATTTATCTTACAAATTTATATTGCATTCTGTAATTAAATCAAGTACATGCTTGAGTTCAATTCTCTTTAGTATATTATAATTATTATTTTGTTTTAATATTTATTTATTAAAATTAGTTAAAGTAATTAATTTGTAATTAATAATTTCTATAATTTTTTTTTATTTTAAAAGATACCATTCATTCTTACATATAATTATAAAAGCGTAAATAAAATCTAACATAGCTAACAAAATAAAATATTGTTATCAAAATACAGATTTAAAAAGTGCATAAAGACCACATTAAAACTGTAAAGTAGAAAATTTAGAACATTTAACGTCAAAATAATTAACTATAATAATTACTTGAAATTGTAAAATAATTTCTTTTTTCTTGGACAAATGAATACGTAATCATATATTGTTAAAAATAAGTAATAGTTCGCACCTTTATCTTTGTCAGTTCTCTCCCAGTGCTTGAAAGGTTTGCGGTAACTTATATTCATTAAGTGTTCAAAGGCTTTAATCTCACAATGTAGAATACCTAATCCATAATTTAATGAATTTTCCTTTGGTATAAATTTATTTTTTAAGTCATCAAATGCAGTCGTTGTGAGATTACAACATGGGCATCTTGACGAAGACGGATTGTCAGTAATCGTATTTAAACATTTGCCGTCGAATAAAGTAGGGAAAACTTCATATTGAAGACGTACTGATTTTCCTTTTGCCAAGGTAAAGGTATACGAAGAAAGAAACTTTATTTCTGTAAGTAATCGTGCGTACTCTTTTTTTTGTATTTTCAGGGGTTTCTTTCTCATAACAAAGCCTCACAGGTCTAAAAAATCTTATACTCATGGGAGTTGGGTTTATCCAATTGCACTTACTATTTGTTGAGTGAAAAAGTTGAATCACTCCAATACAAGTAACAAAGAGTGATACTCGAGCATTTTTATTTTCATACTCTACATTTTCGAACTTTTGCTGAGGATTTTTATGACACGAAGAACTATCAAATATTACTTTGATTTGCAATCGCTCACCAGTAATATTGAGTAGCTCTTGTAAACTAACGCAGACCTCGATATCATTTATTATTTTATATTTACGTGGATAACAGTTTTTCTTTTCTTTCATGACAATGATATAACACGGATAAATATCGCAGCCTAATGCTTTTGTATCAGCAATAATTGCTTCATATTGCCGTCTTGTTTACTCGTTTGTAATTAAGAAAGCTAAGACCGAACTGGGCGTATGCCTTTCTCGAGGATCATTTATTTCGTTTTGTTCATCCTGTCTATTGTTACTTTTCAAGTTGATCATATTTTTTGCGATAGATATTACTGTCTCATCATAGTTGGGATCACTGATCAGATTATGAGCTCGTCTACGCAAAGTTGATTTTGATGCATTTATCAACGTACTTCTTTTTCGACCACTGTTAATGCTAAGTCGATAGCCTTTTTTTTTGGCCTTCCTTTTACGTTAGAATTCCTATTATTCTTCCTTTTTCGTCCCATATTGTACCTCTGATTAATTGGAGTAAAATTCACAAAAAGCTCTAATTTCGAATTATATTATTATCATACGGGTTT
>JAZHPH010000725.1:0-25287 GCA_037356405.1 Nasonia oneida | reverse complement strand
ATTAAAATGCAGTGTTCCGATAATATATAATTGACAATTCATTGCTTGCACTGGATAATTAGCAAAGAAATCATAAAACTTTGATCTCTTGCATTACTAAGATACATACTTATGTTACAGAACAGAGTAAATAAATTATATATACTTTCAAAAATAACCGAATAATTTTTAAAGCTCCTACAATACCATTATTAATTATATGATTTTTATTCTTATATTTGGCCAGAGAAAATGTACTTAAGAAACAAGATATAATGTTATCTAAACCTTTATTAGTTATGCATTATTATGTGAGGTGATGGTGCATATATGCTTATCGTAGAGATCTGTGTTACACAAATTTCAATCACTTTGAGATTCTAGAAGTTGCACTTTTAATTTTGTACAAAAGTGAGAAAATATTTGTACACAGCTATGGCAATACGTGAATTATTTTTTTATATACATATAAATAAATATTTTAATGTTGATGTTAAAATATGCATATTTTATTATCAATTATCTAAATCAATATTTATCTATAAATATTTTTATCCACAAACATATTTTGTCTGACGCTAGAAAAACCCTATTTTCGGTCCACTTTATAGGTGCCGAAAATGTTTTTTTTTATGCACGTGTTATAAAAACATGTTTTTATGATGCGTGGAAGACATTTACGTCTAACCAAAATATATTTGCATGGATAAGAGGATATAAAATTCCGTTTGTCTCGACACCTTATCAAACTACGCCTGTTATAAGTAAACTATCTAAGGCTGACGGAAACGAGACCTTGATCTTAATAATTCAGCTCTTAGAGAAAAGCGCTATAGTAAAATCTAAACCTGTCGATAGGCAATTCCTCTTGGAGTTTTTATTAAGGCCTAAAGCAGATAATTCATCTAAGTTGGAACTGAGGTTTTCGTGCTACCACACTTATGGTGCAGTCCCTCGCCCGGGGCTTGGAAAATAACACGGTGTCGCCATGCGCTCCTCGTGGGTGCTAGAGTCTTGCGATTCTTTGTTTCCCGACGCGAGGGTTTTCGCACGTGATTTGTGCTCGGCTAGCTGCAGCCTCGAAAACGGTAAGGAGAGAGGGCGGTTCGGGATAATAGAGACACGTGGTTTATTAGACGGAATTGTATATTCTTAGTAAAATCTTACAACTTATAATTGACTCATACAACTTACTAAGATAACCCGTAAACAAAGGCAACTCCGACAATCAAATACCCGTACACGACAGATATCCCGCGTAACTCGCGCGCGTCTCAAGGCTCAAGAAGCAACCAGATGACACACACTAGCTCGCACTTTTCGTCCCTCGCCCTCTTTCGCTGTTTGCCGTTTTGACTGTGTACAGCACCCTGGGTGTTGACAAAATTATTAAAGCCTGTAGTAGTTCATTTAAGAAGAGCAGGCCTACAATCGCTTCATTATCTTGATGATTTTTTACTACTAGGAAACAGAAAAATAGATTACGAAAATAATATTAAAGTAACGCGTACACTTCTGCAAAGTCTAAGTTTTATTATAAACGAGAAAAAATGTCAAAGCGTACCAATTCAAATTCAAAGATGTAAGTTGGGATTTGTTGGGATTTATTTTTGACTCAGTAAAAATGACGTTAAAACTCCCTGATGAAAAAAGACTGTCTGTCAAGAAATTAATAGATAAATTCAGCTCACTATCAAAATGTAAAAATCGTGATTTTGCCAAATTTATTGGTACTATTGTAGCCTGCTGTCTTGTCATTCAGTTTAGCTGTATCTACACAAAAAGTTTTGAGAGAGAAAACTATTTAGCTTAAATTAATAGTAATGGGAATCACAATGCAAATATGTTACTCTGCTCAAACAGAGTCGACTACGCCTGGTGGAAAACGCAAATTTTATCTGGAAGTAATTCAATAGGAATTCCAGACTTCGAGTTAGAAATTTTGTCCGATGCGTCCACTACTGGGTGGGGCGCGGTGTATAAGAGTGTAAGGGCTGATGGATTTTGGACAGAACGTTAGCAAGAATATCACATAAATTATTTAGAATTAAAAGCAGCGTATTTTGGCCTGAAATGTTTTGCCAAAGATCTAAATAATGTACACATTCTGTTAAGAATCAATAACACCACAGCCATTTCTTATATAAATAGGATGGGAAGTATCCATTTCAAAAACCTAAATCGTATAACAAAAGAGATTTGGGAGTGGTGTGAGGGCAGGAAAATTTCTATTTTCGCTTCGTACATCAGATCGAAAGAGAACTTTGAGACGGATTTCAAAACACGTAGGTTAGAACCTGAAACGGAATATGAAATATCGGATAACGCGTTTCATAAAATAATATCCAATTTTAGAGAATCTGAAATCGACTTGTTTTCGAGCTATTCGAACAAAAAAATGCAACCGATACGTATTATGGAAAAACGACCCAGGCTCTGAGTCGATTGACGCGTTTACGCTCTGTTGGAAAAAGCTTGATTTTAATGCCTTCCCTCCTTTCAGCATAATTCTCAAAACCTTAAGAAAAATAAAAAAGGATGGAGCAGAAGGAATAATTTGAACCCGATATTATTCTCCTTTCTTCATGCAATAGGACGCCACATCCATTATGGAAGACCTTACCGTAGTGGCAGGCAGGTTATCTGCCAAGCAATGCAAAATCAAGGACTACCAGGAGCTGCCATGGAGATAATGATATCGTCTATCTACAATACTACCTTGAAGAACTACGACATATGCTTTAGAAAATAGTGGAAATTTTAGTGGTGCGATGATCACAACATATGTCTTCAAGCCAAGTATACCATCTATAATATCATTTTCAACAGGCGAATATGAAAAAGGATTATCTTATAGCTCACTAAACGGAATAAGATCCGCTTTATCATTGATTATTGCTAAAGACATTGCACAAGATCCGCGAATGAAAAGGTTTTTTCAAGGCATATTCAAATCGAGACCAGCGAGACCCAAGTACGATCGCACGTGGGATCCACAGATCGTTCTTAAATTTTGGCAATCACAGCCAGCCAATAAAAATCTATATTTGAAAGATCTATCTAAAAAACTTATTACCCTTCTCGCTCTAGTCACTGCACACCGTATGCAAACCTTCTCAGTAATCGATTTAGATAATATTAAAGTTAACACAAACAATATAGAGATTCTAATAACCGATCGTATTAAAACAACGAAAAGAAACTCGGCACAACCAATCTTAATACTCTCATTTTGCTCAAATGACAAGATCTGACTAACACGCTTAAATTTTACTTAGAAAAAACCAGATCATTACGTAAGAAGTTTAAAAAATTGTTCATTTCTATAAACAAACAGATCAAAAGTGTAACTGCTCAGACGTTGAGTCGGTAAAACGGTGGGTAAAAGATGCATTAATGAGTAGTGGAATGGATACGACAGTTTTCACAGCATATAGTACTCGGCATGCGTCTAAGTCTGCCGCAAAAAGATTGGGCGTGGATTTAAATTTAATCAGAAAAACTGCAGGTTGGTCAAAAACATCGGAGACATTTGCGAAATTTTATAACAGAGATGTTGTTAACAATGACCAAAGTTTTGCATTAACTGTGTTACAAAGCTGAATATCTACTATAGCTCTGAGCCTTAAATAAAAAAAGCTCTGAGGATATTTGTTATGAGCACCGTTCTAAATAAAGAACCTCGCTATCACTTCTGCGTTAAACTAATGTTATAAAAATAAAGACTTATTTTCCTAATAAAATGAATGAAACTTGTTATTGCCGTATCTTTGAACATCTACCATTTGACCAATTTAACAATTGAACGAACTTACCTAGAGAATTTCAATTGGAATTGTATGAGCGCCTCCTCTGAGAAGATCAAACCCACCCTTTATTCATATGAATTGGAAAAATCCTAATCACATGAATGTAAATAGTAACCCTAATTATCTATACATTTATAAATATAGATAATTACCCTAGATATTACGGTAATACTTCATTTATTCTTTAAAAAGTGTGGCAACACTGTAGCAAAGTAGAGGTACTACCATTTGATTTTCTCGGAGGAGGCGCTCATACAATTCCAATTGAACTTCACTAGGTGAGTTCGTTCAATTGTTAAATTGTAACATTATATCAACTTTTAATTTTGTTCCGTTGACAAAGTCCATCATTTAAATTTATATTTCTTAGTAATATAACAATTATTTCTTCCTTTAATTCTAATTTATGTAGTAGAAGACTATTTGGTGTTAGCGAATTGATAAAATCAAATGGAAATAAGTTCTTAAATTTTTGTCGTTATCATTAAGCGTTAAATCTATACTAATATATTCTTTAACTTTACACTCCATTTTTTATAGAATTTCATTGTTAATACTTAGCATTTTTTTTTGTATTTACATATATTAAAAAAGTTTAGGATTGAAATACAACGAGCATTAGAGTCCTTGATTATTATATATTAAAAAAAGATATAAACTGATCTACCTTTTAATTTTATAATAATTTTGATTATTACATTTAATTATATTTATTGTATGTTTTCATATATCTCCTATAAATGTTAATATTTAGTTCGTTCTTTGTAATTAAGTTATAACTTAAAAATATCAATTTTGATTTTACGAGCGAACGAATCTTTTGGCTAGTATATGAATAAATAAATAAATGTCGTAAACTGATTGCTCCATCTCTTACTATTGGCTAGTATCGATCATGGCATTGATCGCATCGTCATAACAAAGGCAAATAGTGGAGCATATCGATGATCCAACCAAAGTGACTGCGCTCGTAGAGGGAGTAAGCGGCGTATGAGTATGGAAAGTTGTGTGCATAAAGGTTTTGTTTCGTAGGTGCAAGATATTCTTACAAGGAAGATAATATGATTTCGCTGAATGCAGGACGTTTATTATTATTATTATTATTATTATCCTTACTATTATTATTCCCATTCGTTGTTCGCACCTTGACGAAGATTGGCAGCTTTTCCATCTACACTGTTGGCCGGGTAATGGGCTTACGAGAGCAGCATTCACCCGAGGGAATGAATGGAAGGAACGTAAGAATGAGAGCGAAAATGAGGGTCAAATTTAAGAAACTCCGTAAAAAGTGTACTGAATCAGTCAGCGCACGAAACGGAGATGAGCTGTAGTAGCAGAAAGGGTTACCAAGTATGCAGGCTACATGCCAACCACAATCGGAGCCGTAGGTCCTATAGACAGACCTTGACCGATTATAGAGAGACGCAGGAAGGCACGCATTACCGGAGACCCCTATAAACGGGCACCCTCCGGGAAGCGAGATCACACAGGGAGCACAAGCCATGGAGGACAAGCCATGGAGCGTTGGCCGTGCGGTGCGACTCGTGAGCTGCCAAAAGGAAATCCTGGGTGGGGAGGCGATCCAAGGTCGCGCGCCAAGGTGACTTGAACCATCTTTGGCTCCTGCTGACGGCAAGACGGGAGGCCGACACCTAGCCAGTATCGGTCAGTTGGCTTAGGCGAGTGCGTGGTATCGCTTGACGCCTGCCATAAACTCTCCAGAGAGCCGAATACCTTGTTAGAGGTGTGAGGCTCGAGAGAGCGGAGGTGAGTTAGGATGTTAGCGCGTGCTATATTCAGGTATGATGTCCCAGTCTGGCACCGCCTTAGGGTCGAAGCCCGGGCCATGTCAGCTGCCTCCATAGACGGGGGGATCTAGAGGGTCGGACACATACTGGGATGGAATTTGTTATTTCAGCATGGCATCTTTACACGAACAAGGAGGGAAAGGAGGACAGGGTATTATTACCATTAAGACCTTGATTGGAGAGATGTTGGATGCCCTAAAAAAGCAACCCAACATCAACAAAACAATCAAGGAAGGGCTTCCTAAGCTACAGAGCAAATTGGACCTGCTCGAGAAGGGCCGAAAGTCCACCCTTAAAGCAAAGAGGCTGTTAGTCGACAAGGCGAAAGGGTCTCTGACATAGCCACTCATCACCCCTCAGACAAAGTCCCAGGGAAAACGACATAATTCCGTTTCTCCCACCGACACACCTGGAGGTCGAAGCACAAAAAAGAAGAGAAAGGTGTGGGCGTCAAAAGGAGAGTCCAGTCAGGAGACGCAGCCGACAAACGACGACTGGAAAAAAGTCGAGAAAAAGAAGAAGAAAAATAAAAACAAGGAGGATTAACCTAAAGCCGGAGGCTGGGAAGACCTACGCGGAGATCCTCAGTGGAATCAAGGCGCAGGTCAACCTAACCGATCTCAGAGCAAATATCAAAATCATCCGCCGAACCAGAACCGGTGACGTTCTTATCGAACTGGGGAACACCAGCGGAAACAAAGAGGGACTCGCAAACGCGATTAAAACCGCACTGGGAACATCGGAAAGCCTGCGCACCCTGGTCCCCACAGCCAAACTAGAGATCAGGGATATCGACTATTGTAGTACGTCACAGGAGATCGAGGAGGCCAACAGGAAGACCATAGACTATAGGGAAGATCTCTGCGAAGTCAGACTGACGAAGCCTAACAAGGACGCGCAGAGAATGGCCATCGTCACTGTTACCGAGACGGTGGCAACGAAGGTGCTAGAGACAGCACGTATCAAGGTGGGCTGGGTCAACTGCAGAGTTCGACGACGACAAGTCGTCGAGCGCTGCTATAGGTGCCTGGGATACGGGCACATAAGCGCAACCTGCAAAGGCCCAGACCGCAGTGCAATTTGCTACCGGTGAGGAGGGGAACGGCGTAAAGCTGCTGAATGCACTGCCGAAGCCAAGTGCTACCACTGTGCCGGCGAAGGAGTATCCAACGACGGGCTCAAACACAACGCGGGATCGGGTAAGTGCAAGGCCTTTCGAGAAGCCTTAAAAAGTAACCGATAAAATGGTTAAAGTAGTACAAGCAAATCTTTGGAGGAGCAGGACGTCTCAAGACCTGCTTGCCCAGAATCCAGATCTGTCTCGAGAAGGACGCGGACATTGTCCTTGTCAGCGAGCAGTACCGAGACAAGGAAGGATTGAGCTGGTACGGCGACGCCCTTGGCACCGCGGCTATATGGATCTGTAGTCCACACCGTTTCCAAACGGTGCGTCACGGATCTGGCAGCGGCTTTGTTTGGGTAAAGGGTGGGGACGTGACCTACGTCAGCTGCTACCTCACCCCAAACGAGGAAATAGGGCATTTCCAGGAGAAACTGGACGCCCTAGAGGACGCGGTCAGAGACGTAGAGGGTGAGCTGATAGTGGCCGGAGACTTCAACCCTAAAGCTCTCGAGTGGGGTGAACCTCATCTCGACTCTAGGGGAAGACGAGTCATGAACATGGCGTCCAGACTGGGGCTCAACACTGGCACCACGTCGACCTTTAGGAGACCGGGATGCAGAGAGACCACCATTGACGTCTTATTTGCAATGGAACGCCTAGTTGCGCACGTGCGGTACTGGCAGGTAATCGAAGACTATACAGCCAGTGAGCACCAGTTCATCACGTTCCACGTTCGTGATGACACGCCAGTCGAAGTGGCTCCACGGAGCCATTACCGCAGATGGAACGTTGACAAGATGGATACTGAGAAGCTGGCTCTGGCCCTAGAACGCGGTCAGCAAACCCGTGGAAATACTGGATGGAACCTCCGCTTCAGAGCAGGCAGAGCTGGTATTCGGCGCGATCATGCGCTTAATCCAGCGAGTCTGGAAAGAGGCGGTGCCCATCAATAAAATCGCTGGCGGAAGACGTCCTGCATATTGGTGGCCGGACGAGATTGCGGACCTGCGCTCAAAATGCCTTCATCTAAGGCGCGAAGCCTCAGCCCAGAAAGAGCCTCGGCCGGGCAATCCTGACGAGTAAAAGGAGATGCATAGAGAGCCTGCGGAAGGATCTTAACAGTGATCCATGGGGACGAGGGTACAAAATAGTCATGCGCAAAGTGGGAGCGTTCGAAAAAGAGCGCTCCTATGAGCCCAGCGGCTATGGACGGAATTGTCCGTGCCCTCTTTTCTGTCCATCCAAAATGACCGGATGGCCCGCAGAAACCGCTGACGTTAGAGATTCCGCCTTTCAGAAGGGCGGAACTCGACGCAGCGGTAAGAACGTTTAAATATGAAGCCACCCAGAGCTCTTGCTTTGCATGTACAACCCTGGCCTCCAGGCAGGAATTTTTTATTCCGACTGGAAAGTGGCAAGACTCATACTAATATTTAAGGGCAAAGGATCAACAGACGCGGCAACGTCATATAGACCTCTGTGCATGTTGGACACTCCCGGGAAACTCCTGGAAAAGATGTTAAGACCCCGGCTGCATGCGGCACTGCAGGCAGCTGGTGACCTCTCTGAAAGACAGCACGGCTTTCGGAGAGGAAAGTCTACCATAGAGGCGGTCTAGGAGGTAGTGGGGGTGGCCAGGAGTACGGAAAGCGAGAATCATTTTACTGGCCCAATCTATTTCCTGGTTACGCTAGACGTCAAGAACGCCTTCAAGTCGGTGACATGGTCCGACGTGCTGCAGGCCATGAAACGTGACTTCAGGGTACCATACTACCTTCTCCAAACCATCGGAGACTATCTGAAAGATCGTTCCATCATCTACGACACCTCAGAGGAACAAAAGCGACGTAAGATGACGGCAGGAGTGGCCCAGGGCTCCATTCTGGGGCCCGACCTGTGGAACATCTCCTACAATGAGCTACTCAGGTTGGAGATGCCAGAGGGCTGCTCCCTGGTCGGGTACACTGATGACGTGGCAGTCACCATAGTAGCGAGGAATATGAAGTTAGCACAGTCGCGGCTCGACCAGGGCTTGTGCCGCGTCCGCCGCTGGATGGGCGATCACGGGCTGGAGCTAGCGGAGGCTAAAACCGAGATCGTGCTTCTGACAAAAAAGCACATACAAAAAATACAGGAGTTGAAAGTTGGAGAATTAAGTATGCAAACAAAACCAGCAGTGAAGTACCTGGGGATGACACTGAATACAAAGCTCACCTTCGGAGAACATATACGGAAGGCAGCAGACAAAGCGGCCGTAGTGACGATGACCCTAAGCAGGGTGATAACCAACATTGGTAGTTCTCGCCCCAGCATCAGGCGTCTGTTGCTGCGGACCACGGAGTCCATTATGTTTTTATGGCGCAGAAGTCTGGGTCGATTCGCTGCGATACGAGATCCATCGCAAGCGCGTTGAATCGGTCCAGCGCTGATGCGCACTACGAGTAGCAAGCTCGTACCGCACGGTCTCCAATCGACCTCCTTGCCCAAAAGCGAAAGTTTGTCCACCAAAGAAAGGAGGACCTTGGACACGCGAAGAAATGTGCGGAAAGTGGACGGCCAGCTTTCCCCGTGGCTCGATCGACACCACGGCGAGGTGAACTTTTACCTCACCCAGCTGCTGACTAGCCACGTATACTTTCGTGCATACCTACATAAAATGGGCAAGGCGACAGACCTATACTGCTTGTCGCCAAAAGATGATGCCCTCCACACGTTTTTGTTTGCGAAAAGTGGAGAGGCGAACGGATGAGCCTGGAGGAAGATGACCTAACACCGGATGACATCGTCTTCTATATGCTGGCCCGCAGAAAAATTTGAGAGAAGGTGGCCCGTTGTGTCGAATAAATCGTAAAAGTAAACAACTGACCCTACCCTGAAGTATTCCTAGAGGTTAGTGCCGGGGTGGATCAAGGTCAGGGAAAGAAGGGTCTCCTTGGTGGACTTCCGTTGAAGGAGGAAGTCGGTTTAGTAGGTATTCCGAAAGTAAGCGGGAGTCCCACACTCTGACGATCAAGCGCTTCACCCCTCAATATAAACAAAAAAAAATATTATTACATACCAGCATAATCACGCTTATCCGCATATGTATATATTATAGAGATGTGTGTATACGTTATAGAGGTATATATTTTAAATCATGTTATCTTTTTGTTTCAGATTTGGAAAATCTTGATGCACCGAAAACTATCGATTCGCTTCAATTGGAAGCTTTATATTCATTTTACGACTATACGACATCACGATATGTGCATATAAAATTTTTGGGCCTTCTTCGCATCCTCTTTCTTCTAAGTCATGTGAAATCAAAAACAGTTGAGTTACTGTTTTTTCAAGACACAGTTGGACACATACCAATTGCTCATTTATTAAATAATATGTATAAAACAGATCAACGAATTTATCACAATTAAATAAAAACTGAAACTTATTATAACCTAAGTAAATTATACCAATAGTTATATTTACAAAACCTATGATAATAAATAAATATCTTTGTATCATGATTGTGTAATTGCACCCTTAAAAAGGTCTAAAATCGAATTATAAATAATCATTAACGAATGTAGTTAAAAATATTTTTAAAAAATCGAATATTGAAGCTGATACAAATCTTCGTATATAAGTCTTAAACGTTATATACATATATACTTGTATACACCGTGACTTATGCGCTAGTCCGCATAAGTCCGCAAAATTCTGCATAAGTACCGTTTCATATATAACTGTGTCTGCACAAGACCCGTTGTATGAGATTATGTATATACATGTATATGGGTAATTCTTTTTGAAACCAAGTACCCCCTCCCCCTATCGGTCAATGAATTTAGCTTAATATATTTGGTCTTTGTGATAAACTGAAAATAGTAGGCCGATTCAGCTCCAACAGTACAAGAATATGACTACAAAATAGCAGTTATATGTCCTTAAAACTTGCTGGGGCAGAGCAAAAATTAGTGACAAAGCTTTTTCGCATGTATTTTTGTCCCGCTACGCACAAATCCACTCTTAGTGTTGGCCTATGGGGCCACCTTTTGTCCATAACTTCAAAAAAACAGCCCAATGGCAGTATTACGTTGCTGAAACTCGCAAAAGTGGCCAAAACATTATGCAAGAAGCTTGGTCGCGTGTATTTTTTTTCGCTGAATACAAATCCACTCTTATTTTTGGCTTACGGGGCCACCTTTCATACATAACCTCAAAAAACTGTGCAGTTATGTAGTATTACGTGGCTAAGAGTCGCAAAAATGGTCCAAAATTTTAAGAAACTTTTTTTTTATTTTTATCTGCTAAACAAAAATTTATGGTCACTTTCGAACCAATCTACAGCAATTTTTTCTAGTTCTGCTATCGTTAAAAGGAAGCTTTTTTGATTCTATTCAAAAATCATATTGCATACTTACTATTAAATATAACTGAGTGCTTTTAAAACAGAAAAATTATAATTTTCTTAATATTGTGGTCATTTTCGTATTAACGCAAAATACCTTGTGTATATCTCGTAAATATACAGTTAAATATTTTTTGACTTTGGTTACGTTCTTAATAAATATATAGCACACAGTTTTTGAATGAATGACTTAAAAGAGGCGAGAAATGTTAACTAGAATTTTCATATTTTGAAAAAGTTCGTACTTAACACGCAAAAATTAAAAGGGATCTATAGCGCAATTTGGATTATGACTTTAAAATATATTTAAGCATTTATGTTGTATAAAATTATATTGCACGTATCTAAACAGTAAAAATTAAGAAAATGCAAAAAAATTGTTTTGAAAATATTC
This sequence comes from Nasonia oneida, assembly GCA_037356405.1. NCBI lineage: Eukaryota > Metazoa > Arthropoda > Insecta > Hymenoptera > Pteromalidae > Nasonia > Nasonia oneida. Next base: position 13,787 of record JAZHPH010000725.1, on the reverse strand, counting down.
CAGAACAACTTACTTTTTCTCGTAATTTTCTTTATTTTATTATTATCGAATGTTTTAACTGTACCTATTGAACTGTATAAAGTTTTGCTTTCCATAACTAAAAAATTGTAAACTATGTCAAAAATGTTAATTCGCACAACTTTTAATATCAAATACATTATATCTTGTAACGGGGTGAGACTTGACGATGAGAGGAGAAAATCACAAAAGGAGACGCCGGAACCGAGAATCGGTCCAGCGCTCCCGAGATCTCTAGGCAAGCGTGCTACCACTTGAGCCAACGCCGCCCTATTTCGTCACGCACTATCCTGCCTCGATTACCGGCGTGGTGAGGGACGTTGGTCCTCGTTACAATCTATAACTGTTATTATTATTTACTATAGTCGAGTTTTGATAAAATAATTGAAAATTTCTCATTGATGCATTTTATATTGTAGAACGTTAAATATAATTTTTAAATAGTTGATACACGCTGTGTGTAAAAATACATAATTTAAGAGCTGATATTAAATGATTTGTTTGTGAAAAAGTATCTATCTACTACACTACATTAAAACAATAAAATAAACAATTTTGTATAATTCACTAGAACTAGTGAATCATTCCGAAATGACAATTATTTCATGATAGATATGTGGCAAAGACATTAATACATTATACTACCACAAAAGAATAAAGCAAAAATTGGATATAGTTACATTTTCAAATGAAAAATGGTTTACCAAAAATGACCGGGTCATGAAAAATTTCATATAAATCAGCTATATTTACATACTGATATATAATTATATATATTTATGTCAACAAAAGCTGTATGTATTCATGGATATCACAAGATGTAATCTGCAGATTTGGTTCAGATGAAAGGGATGCTACAAATAGCCATTTGTGCAAATATGCTTTTATTTAAAGCTATTTGTTTGTGAACATGAAATGACAAATGCTGTATGTATTTATACATAGAAGAAGATGTCATCTGCAGATTCACTCATGATAAAAAGGATGCTGCAAATAATTATTTGTGCAGATATGACCATTTTTTTAAAGCTATCTGTTTGTGAATATGAAATGACGAATGCTGTATGTATTATAACGGGGTTATTAATTCCCGTGTATAATTGTGAAAGGGAAACCCAACCATCGACGGTGTAGCGATATACGCAGCATTGTAATAAATAGCCAGGACAGTGCTTTTATTTCTTAGTCTGTTCTCACCCTTTCAAGCGGAAAGATCGGTAAAACATGAACATTTTTCGACAATATAATTTCTATATTTTTTTAATTTATTTTTCCTTTTGAAGAATGATATACGTGATCGTTAAACTATAGCGGACTGAGCATTTAATGCCCCCATTTTAACAGTATATTTTGGCCGTATGAGACAGTGCTTTCATTCCTCAGTCTGTTTTCGTCCTTTGAAGCGAAGAGGTCGGTGAAACGTGAACATTTTTCGGCAATATAATTTCTATATTTTTAAAATTTATTTTTTCTTTCGAAGGATGATATACGTGATTGTTGTACTATAGCAGATTAAGCATTAATAAGTCAGTTTAGACTATACTTATTTCCATATTGCCCCGATATCTGTATATGCAGTCTACGCATGCGCAGCATTGTATATAAATAGCCAGAACAGTACTTTTATTCCTCAGTCTGTTTTCGTCCTTTGAAGCGAAAAGGTCGGTAAAACATGAAAATTTTTCGACAATATAATTTCTATATTTTTTTATACTAGCTTTTTTTACACTAACCAGGGCAGAGTGTCCCAAGGTCGAGTAAATGAATCTGACATAAGAACGCAGTTATAATCGGTTTGCTTTTATCTAGTTTTCTATATATAATATTTGATAGACAATTGAGAGCATCCTTCGTTCCTCTCTGTTAGAAAGCCGAATTGTCTATCAGATATTATTTTGTGTTTCATGGTAAAATTATAAAGTCTATTGTATATGATTTTTTCAAATATTTTGGCAATGTTAGAAATTAGCGATATTGGTCTATAGTTACTAATACAACTATTGTCTCCTGATTTATATATAGGTACAATATCTGCTTTTTTCAGTGCATAAGGTCAGATTGATTGCTGTATGCATAGATTAAATATGTACTCTAACGGTTTTGATATATGTTTCGATAAAGATTTGATAGTTATTGCACTAATGTTATCTACTCCACCAGCCTTTTTTTTCATTGCAAAATTATATTTTGAATTTCATACATATTAGTTGGATTAATAAAAATTGAGTAGTTGTTTCGAACTGGCAGTTTCAATTGTTCTAAGTCCATTTTTTAAATTTTATTGCTTAAATTTAATCCTACATTACAATAATATTCATTCATAGTGTTCGCAATAGTGGTCTTGTCATCAATTTTCTGATCATTAATTATTATACTATCAAGTGATCCTCCTTGCTTCTTTTTTTCCCTAACTTATCATTTATTATGCTCCAAAGCTGTCTTGAATTACCACTGCCTTTTCTAATGGCATTATTTTCGTATTTATACTTAGCATCTTTAATTACCTTACTTAAAATTTTTTCATAATTTTTATAATCCATTTTCAGTTTCATATTTGTTGGATTCTTTTTCCATATATTATATAACAACTCTTTAGTTTTACAGGATATTAATATTGCTTTCGTAATCCATTTTTTCTTAGGAACTGTATCTTTTTTGTTTATATTAGTATATTTTCTATCAGTTGCTTTTTCAACACAGCCTTGTATCATACTTATTAATTCATTTATAGCTTGGTTAGGATCATTTATTTGTGACAATGAGTCCCACTCAACTCTTTTTGCAATATTTATTAACTTGCCATAGTTAATGCAGGCTGATTGATTGTAATCATTTTGTATTTTGAATTTATTATAATACTTATGATGAGTGGATAATGATCATTAAACGGTATGTTTAACTTAAAAGACTCCAACTCAATATTTCTTACTTTGGCGAAACAATTGTCTATACACGTACCGTTCTCACTGTTCTGAGATGGTCTTGTGATTCCTCTAAAAAAATGGAGTATATTCATTTTCAAAAAAATTATTCAGAAATTCTTTAGCGATTATCTTTTCAGCTAAACCAATTTTGTCATAATTAGTTTCCCTTATATCAATATTAAAATCTCCAACTATACATTGATTTTTTATATTAACCTCTTTAGCCAGGAATTTTCTTACTGAATTAGTAAACTCAGATTTCGATACATCCTGGCACCTGTACATAGCAGAGATCCTGATTGCATCACCTGACTCTAGAAAAGTATCAGAACTAACAACACTCAATGTATCAATTACCACTATTTTAGTTTTTTCCTGTATATTGTTTTTTATGTATAACATGACTCCATCAGCCCTATTAATTTTACTGTCATTGTAATAGCTTTTATATCCTTGTAGTTGATAGTATTGAGGATGTTGTAAGATCCATGTTTCCGTACATATTATAATAATTAGTTTTACTACCAAGCTTTCAATAAATGATTCTAATTTTTCGTAATTCGCATTTAAACTTCTTATATTTACACAGAGAATTAAGTTCTTTTTTTTCGAGATGATCTTGTTGAGTGATCTGATGTTTTCTGCATCACGTTCTATGTTGTGTATGTCTTCAAAATTGAATTCTTGAGCCATTAGTTAATCCTTTTTTCTTAGTCTATTTGTTATGCGTATGTTAACTGCGTTGAGTGACGTAGAAGACATCCCAGATGTACGCATGGTTATAGCCTTGTTTGAAATATTTTCTGCCATACCGACATATCTCGGTATTACAGGTTGTATCGTGTAGTCAGTAAGGTCAATGAACTTTCTTATTTTATTTTGTAGGATACTGCATGCGTGGCTATCTGTTCCATATGCTCAGTATTATATTGAGTTTTATATTTATTATTGCTGAAGATACAGTTAGGACAATTTAATTTATTACCGGAACAATCTGTAGTCTCATGATTACCTGCACATTTTAAGCATATGTGATTATTTGTGCACTTAAAGCCATTATGCCCATATCTACCACAATTAAAACATGGCTTGACGTTGCAGTAGTCATGCACCTTACAGTTTTGATAACCCACGAAGATCCTGTTTTTATTCTCTCTCACATGTGAATATAGTTCAGCAGGAATTTCTAATATGACTGACTGTAGATGAGTTTTGGAGTTATCATATGAGTGCAATACTGTACACTTCTTGTTGAATTTACTAAAATTTCTTTCATTTATGTCATCTTCAATTTTTTTATGGTCTAGATTTTCAAAATTATCTATTCCAACTACTTTAACCTTTGGATTCTCTATTGTTTCTTTTGTAACATGACAGCTGTCATCAAGCTTTTTCTTCAAAACATTATATGCTTTGCTTGCACTTTCTTCTGTTAAACAATCTACTATTATTTCACTCTTTTTCTTAATTAGTTTTTTTGCTTGTGTGCTCTTATCTTTAATGAGATAGTGTGCAACAATTTATTGTGTTTATAGGGTAATCTTTAGTATCTTTGTTTTTAACTATAATTTTTGAGATTCGTTTTGGCTTGTTGTTAGTCATGGCACTCGAAATTACTTGAGCATATGTTTTGTTTTTTGAGGTATTTATTTCACTTTTCTGCTTATCAAGTAATTCACTCAATAACTTATTTTTTTCTTTCAGTTCTTTATTTAGTTCTTTTAATAGTGCATTTTCACGCTTCAAAATACTGTCCATTGATACACTGTTCTCATCATCATCTTCACTTTCAGCTTCTGACACACTTATTTTATCACTTTTTCTCAATTTAATCTGAACAATGATTATTTTGGCTTCATTACTCAGCACATTTGTATTCACTTTCGAGGTTAGGTCTACTTGGTTATGTTCTGGACATAATCCTAGAACTCCACTAATTTTTACTGCCCCGTCTATTTTAGCAAAATCACTAGTATGAAAAGCTTCCTCACATATTATACAAAAAACCGTTTTTACTTCCACTTTTGGATGACATTTATAGAAAATTGCTGACTGTGAAGTCACCGAGCCCGCGCTCGATGACTCCATCTTGGAATATGAATTTAATTTTACAATATATTTTTAATAATAAAATTTTAATTAATATTAGATTAGAATTAAATATAAATATTTAAATAAATATATTATTAAACTAATAAATAAATAAAACCGATTTAAAAAAAAATTGAAAAGGCAGCAGATGAAATATCTTAATTACACGTTACAATTTAGGTTTATTTTATTTAATTATTGATCAAAATTAATTAAATGAATTTAAAGTGTAAATAAATTGAGTAAAGTTGATCAGTTTACTCGATTTATTCAAAAAATTTGTAATTTAATTATTTCTATTGGATTGAGATCACGGTCCAATGTATTCAAATTTGTCTATAAAATCGGTGAATTCAGTAATTTTTACTGGATTTAAATTATAATTTTATATTTCTTATTCAATAAATGTAAATACGGTAAATTACTACATGAATTATTTTAATAAATATATTATTAATCTAATAAATAAATAAAACCGATTAAAAATTGAAAAAGGTAGCAAATGAAATATTTTAATTACACGTTAACGATTAAGGTTTATTTTATTTAATTATTGATCAAAATTAATTAAATAAATTACATTGTAAACAAATTGAGTGAAATGGTCAAAAAAAATCGCTGGGTGAAAATTATTTCAATTGTCGGTAACAATTACTCTAAAGGATGTCGTCCCAAATCTTTCGCGAAAAGCCCGTACACTGCAATGGCGCTGCGGTCAAACAGTAAATTCGCGATTTGTAGTTTTATGCGTCGAATACGAAAAATATGAGCACTATTGTTTAACAAGGACTCTGTAGCGTCGTAGATACGCATAAAAGATAATGAGTTGTCCTGTCAGACATGCTTAGGTGGACGTATTATTTCTGAAAACTTGGAAATACGACGAGGTAGCAGACGGCGGTTGCTCGACGATGCCGTGTGCGACTGATGCGAGCTAGCTAGACGGGTGCCGCCATGTTTGTTCTGCGCGCTTGGACGGGAATTCAAAATAGTAGATTATGCACTAAGGGAGTAAGAGTAAAGTAGAGAATTCCCGGTGTATTTCAGCGATAATCGGTGAGAATCGCACGATTCGCAGATCGAGCATTGCTGTAGGTTGTAGGTAAGCCAGGAGACTGCGCGCGTTTTCTCGCGCCCGCTGCAGGGCGGACGTTTAACATATGAGCAGCTACCAGTGTTATTAATACGCTGGGAGCGCAACTCCGTTTTCTCGCCTCCACTTTGCCGCCGGAGTAAAGGAGTGAGCAAGAGGCCACCCGTCAGGGGGAATGCGTCCCAGAGAGAGTATAGGTAATACGAGAGCCGGGACACCTTCCGCGTAAAAAATGCCTTAGGCTGATTTTTTGGCCCAGCTTTTCTCTTCTCTTCTCCGGCGACTCTAACACAGATGTTGCTCTATTGATACCCTACTCGTGCGCTGTCTCTCGAAATTTCCGATGCGCCGAATAAATTACGAGGCGGATGAGAAATTCCCGGCTACTTACACATTAAGATACACGGGAGATAAATGGAGTCGGGCTCGAAAAAATTGTCGAACTCGTAGCAATAATTTGTGGCTACTGGATGCTACCGCGGCTAGAGTTTCATATACAAAACTACTTCGAAGTGTGTTTTAAGGTTTTCGCTGAAAATTCCAATTCGTCCGCGGACTCGCGACACGTTGTATATTTCAACTTTTTTTTGTAGAATGCTTAGAATTCGAATTGAAGCCAAAAAACCATTTTAGCGATTTTTGGAGGTGACCGCATTCTGCGTATAGATGCAGGATAAAGCCCAAAATAAATTTGGCACCTTACTTTTACGAGGGGAGTTTGTACACAAATTTTTAGCCCGAGTGATTAAAAGTCACTTAAAGATAATCGTGTGTAACGCCAAATTTTTAATTAAAAAAAACACGCAAAAATTGAACGAATTATAACCGCATAAAAAAACAGTAGAGGATCGGGATGAAACAAATTAGTTTTCTAGTTTGTGCGAGAGGAGACCCCTCCCAAAATTTCAGCTCAATCAATCGAAAATTGCGTGAGACATCGCATCTCACACACTTTTCGCACACGAAACTATAAGGCACTTCTGTGTCGCGGGCGTGCCTAAAAAATAGGATATTTATAAAAGAGACTACGAAAAAATTACCTATCTCACCAGTGACTTCGCTTGCGCGAAAAAGTATGGCTGTGACGTATAATACTGATCAAAGCTCACCCCATTTATGGAACAAAAATTGTATCCATTTTTCACGAAAATCGTTTGTTTTCGTGATACGATTGACACAAGTCATGGGTGAAAAAAATGTTGTCCAAACATTTTATCCTCCTTAAGAATAATTGTTACCAAAAATTGAAATAACTTTCATCCGGCGATTTTTTTTTACCTTTTCACCCCTGCACCCCTATTTCCACCCTTAAAATAGGGGATGATCGCAGCACGTTTATTGAGTTCGAAAGAACTCAAAAACCACTTGCAAATATTTTTTAAATTATTTTAAAGCCTTGTTTTATAATTTTCACCCCCAACATAAGGGATGATGATCATGTAGATGTAGCTGTAGCTCCCTGCAAAATTTACTTATCGCGCACCGTTCTAAAGTAGAATCACTTTTCAAGTGTAACGATAGTGCTTTCCCTGCTCGGTTAGCTAAACAGTCGGATCCAGGATAGGAGTAGGGAAAGATGCAAATGATAAAATCTGTTGTTGTGTTGTTTAACAATAACAATATATTTCAAACTTAATATTTAACAAATCGAGGACTCAGTTGTTAAAGCCCGGCTGAATCAGAAATCAATTTGCTTCGTGTTAAAAATACTTTGCCTTTACAATTAATAATTATTTAAACTATCGCTGTTAACAATTCACGAGTATACTGGCGGAATTTCGCATTAACGAGATGTCTGCGGTTGCGGTTGGCGGTCGCGGTTGGGTTATCGGTACGGTACGGGTTTTACAGATCGGGTAGGGATTTGGAGGTTAGGAATTTATTCGGGACGGTGGAGTCGTGTGCGCACGACTACACTGATTCGAATGTGTTGGGTGACAGCAATTCCGACCGTCCTGTGTGCTCACAACATGATTGAAATAGCGTCACTATATGTCGGTGCCTCCTCAACCCTGTGTGCTCACAGTGGCAGAAGGAGTCAGTACTTGTATTGGGATATCGGTTAAGGTCTACGGTGTCGCCGGGTATCAACTACGTGTGATCACGTAGCAGAGGCTCGACACCGCTCGGGTGGTCCGGGTTGTCTTGTGTGCTCACGACGGCAACTAGGAGTTTCGGGTTTCGGATCGTCCGCTCGATCGTCACGTGGGCTCACGAGGCGATTTCGTGGATGAAGGTCTAACTCTCGCTATCCCTGTAGTAACGTGTGCTCACGATACTACCTGGAGTGCGGCTCGAGTAGAACTCTCCGTTGCGCAGCGCGGTCCGCCTTATAAAGGCGTGCGGTTCGGCTGTGTATAGGTCTGATTACGGCGCGTCGTTCGCGCCGCTCGCACCGCCTGGCGCGTCGCCGCGGACTCGCTCGCTGGCTGCCGTGCTCCGCGCTCGTGCGAATTCGCCTTATGAATGTTGCGCGCGCACGCACGCTTTGCGTTGTGCGGATTCGCCTTCTGATTGTTGTGCGCGCGCGCTCGCTGCGCGTGCCGCGTCCAATGCGGCCGACTTCATGTGTATTTATGTTGACGAGACTCGTGTCTTGTCACACAAGATTCTATCTCGCAAAAGAAACAATGAGATTGCCGGAGAACAGCACGTAAAAAGAGTCCTACCCCTTACGGTGCGTGTGAGCAGCCGCCCGCGCTTGAACACTATCAATTCCTGCCTAATCGAATACTTTAAATTTGTCTGGGATGTCTACTTATTTACTCGCGCGCTGAATTGTCTGGTTTTTAAACTATCTCTGATGTAGCTGCTTCTTGCTACTCGAAAAAGAAATCTGGTTGTTGGATGATTTTCTCGACTACGTGCTTTCTGACACGCTTCCTGGAGTAGCTGTTTTCTGACGCGGTTTCTGGAGTAGCTGCATTCTGACACTTTGTCTGGACTAGCTGCTTCTCATTCTCAACCATCGAAATGACGAATGCCGTATGTATTGTCACGTGTAAGCACACGTCACGGGTTTCTAATTACTATTAGACGACGAGTAGAAAAGTGCAATACGGTGGCGTCTGTGGCGCGAAATCTGAAACAACAATGCTAGGTACACCATAAGTAGCGAATAACTGATCGAGAATATCAATTATAGCAGTGCTAGTACTGGAACGTGTGACCTTGACTTCAAGCCATTTACTATAAGCAGCAGTGATAACTAGAAGCATCTTACCAGCTACTGGTCCAGCGTAGTCTACATGGATACGTTCTCATCGGCCTTTAGGATATTCCCAATGATGTGTGTTGAATTTAGGAGGAGCATGAGCATGCTTGGCACACTCATTGTCAGCACAAGATTTAGCAATAAGTTCAATATCTGCATTAATTCCTCGCCAGTAAACAAATGATCGTGCCAAACCTGTCATTTTGACAATGCCAAATGCGCCGAATGAATGTCGTTTAAAATTGCTTGACGAAGAGACGACGGAATCACAACTCGATGTTCAAAAATCAAGCAATTGGAAGATAGACCATAAGAAGACTCAGGCGCTTTGTATCCATGACGAGATAGATCATGACAAGCTTCAAGTAATTGAATAATTTTATCTAGGTTAGAATCTTTACGAGTTTTCTTCGCAATCTACTCTGCTCGTACAGGAAACTGATTAATCTGGTTGATAATAAATGTATCAAAAGAATCAAGTTCTGTAATTTCTTCAATAGCGTCAACCGTGAAGAAAGTGGAGTACGTGAACAATAATCTGCATATACATTAGCTATAGTTGGCTTGAACTTGATATCGTAGTTGAAATGCGCTAAGTAATCAGCACAGTTAGCCATCCGACTGATGGAAATAATAGGTAAAGTGATTTTTCAGGATGAAAAATCTGTGTCAATGGCTTGTGATCTGTAAACAGCGTAAAATGACGAGCGTATAAATAATTGAAAAATTTTTTACAAGCCCATACAATATCTAAAGCTTCCTTGTCGATTTGAGAATAGCGTTGTTCAGTAGCAGTTAATGTACGGCTTGCACAAGCAATTAGCCTTTCGATTCCGTTGCTAAGTTTATGTGATAAAACAGCTCCAAGTCCTACTTTGCTTGCATCAGTGGCGAGTATGAGAGGTAAGGATGGATCGTATGGCATCAAGACTTGAGGAGCAATGAGAATATTTTTGAGCTCTTCGTATGCTTTATCAGCAGTTGGCGACCATTATAACGGTGCTTAATACCGTGTATAAAAGATCAGTAACGGGTATACTGATCTAAAGAGTATCGAGAGGAATTGATGCAGCAGCTCGTAGCAGGCTTCTTGAAGGCTATACGAAGCCTGGCCCGTAGCGCAGTATGCTGTACGTGCTCGTCCTTGAGTACGGGAGCCCGCGGAGGCGTCGTGAGTGCTTATGCTGCGTAGCTTAATCGCGAATGAAGTAAACGCATATCCGAGAGGGGTGAGCGCGGGGAAAAGGCAGAGAGTCAGGCGTAAAATCACTAAGAACAAGTGAAGTTCAGACTTATGTTTGTGTATTGTAAAAAGACAGCCAAACACAATAACGGAACGAGGCAAGAGAGAGACAAAGCGAAGCCTAATGCAGAGAGAGAGAGAGAGAGAGATCAGCGATCGAGCAGGTACTTACATTCACTTCCGTACTGTCTCGCTCGGATGCCTCGTGGCTCGTCTGGAACGGCGCAAGCGGGTGAACGGGGCCCTCGCTGGGCAGCAGAGTCGATGCCTCGTGGCCTTGAGTGTGCGTCCGGCTACGGCGGGAAGACGAGCGGCAGCAATCGTTCAGCTCGTGACGAACACGCGGCGTGAAGTTGCACTCTAGGAAAGACAATCTAAGAGTAATTATTAGCTCCTCCAAGCTCGTACTGGGAGGATATACGGGAGAAGACACTGAACCAGCATGGACTATACTACGAACGGCCCGACGAGGAACTTTGGCTCACTCTACAGCGGAAATATATGGATAATCACCAACAAATATAAAAGACTCTTGCTAGGTAATGAAGTCATGCCTGTGCATAATATATATATAATATACATATATTATGCACAGACATGACTTCATTACCTAACAAGAGTATATTGTATATTGTATATACGAATGTATGAAAAGTTTAACGGTCTCGTAGCCAACGTAACGTACGACACGGAGTCTGTGCGGATCTGTGAGAGGTTTAACACGAAAACATTTAATGGACTCAGTACGTGCGCATGTATAGACACTTAGTCAGTGTACCATGCTTAATAAAAATCGTGCTCAGTGGGTCTCGGACGGCAGTAGCCGTGCTTCGGCACACATTCTGCAAGAAGAGACTAGGTTAGTTGGGGAGTTTTTCTTTTAGAAAGTGCCTCGACTGACTGTAAGGTAGCCCAGTGCTTGTGCACAAAGCATCGGGAGCCTTGTACGGGTATCCTCTCAATCGCAGACTAACGCCCACGTGCATTTTTTACAGCTAAGAAACAAATGACAGGGTTGAGAGGCAGGGACCCATAAGCCACTATAGCGATGTAGAGAGAACAGGAGCCACTAAGTCCATGCCCACGAGTATGCCTTTCGTTCACGTCCACGAGTACGCCTTACGTCCATGTCCACGAATACGTTTTACGTCCATGTACATGAGTATGCTTTAAGTTCAGGACCAAGAAAAAACAAACGATGATTCAAATCATTAAAAAGAATCTGAACAAGCTAACGAGATCAGTCGATAACTGAAAGCTTAAGGACCAGGACATAATCACAAGTAAAAGCTGGCCTTAAAGTTAAGTTTTCTTACTCCAGATAAGCCTGCTATGGTCACTACTAACTTAGTTAAATCTAAGGTGATACGTGACGTACGTACCAAAGAACCGTATTATCTGCTGCCGAAAAGACAAGATCAACATGCGACGATTGGTGACCATTCTCTATTTCTGGTGACAGAAGATGAAATGCAGCAAGGTCAGGTTTCAGGGCTTTAATTAGTATGAATGGAACGTTGAGTTATCATGGAAAACGTGGTACGAATAGCTATAAAGGCATGTCTGCACGGAAAGATTAAAGGAAGCTGCAGAACGCCTCGGGATCGGATTTGACAATACGAGACTGCCGGTATGGACCTCAAAAAACGATTGTTCAAAGTAAGGTAGTATAATGATAAAGAATAATTGTTTGAGTTTCGTCTAAGATTTTAAAATCTAGTCAGAAAATACGAGAACGACAAAAGAATCTCCAAGCTCACCGAAGTAGAGAAGAAAAGCCTGCTCTACAAAGCAGTAATGCAAGCTTTTCCGGAGATAGTCACGGCAGAAAATTTAGCAGTTTATAGTACGAGCGAAGAGATTATTTATATAAACAACTAAAGCCTGCGTTATTTGGAGAGATGCTTCAAAAGCAAGGACAGGCAGCACAAGCGACACGAGTGATGTGGCAGTTAGGGTCATGTGACCGCAGATTGTCCATCCCAGGATATGAAATGTTTCAACTGCTACAACTTCGGCTACATATCAGCAACTACACCACACCGAGGAAAGGGCATGAGGCCTTATGCAGAAGAACAACAGGAACGAAAACAGAGGAAGGACAAGAGCCAGCCACTACATCGCTTCAGGTAATCGCCCTACAAGTCGCCACCTGGACGATCAGCTTTCCGATCGCCAACGCCAAAAAAAAGGTACTGCAAAATCGGATCCTATAAGCATACAAGTGAGTTTGAGTGAGAGCAATAACGTAATAGAAAAGTTCGTTATTGTTTCAGGCTCGACTGAGCATATGACCAGCTCTAAACTCACTCCAACGCAATTGAATGAAAAGACAAACCGCGTAATGATATGTGCCAATTAATATGAAAAGTTTAAAATCAACTAATCAAGGTCGAGTCAAGTTTAATTTGTCAAATGTCAAATGTGACGTGGCCAGTCTAGGGGTGAAAATTTGCGTCCCAACCCTGTCCCGAAGCCTTGACACTATTATTTTATTAAGGGGGGGATCTCGGAGGGAGTTCCGCGGGGATTTTGCTGTTCGGGTTACAGCGGTGTGTAAGAGGAAGGGTATCACAATAACTCGTTCGATTCTAGTCAAACTCTTTTATTGCTCGCTTCGGCTTATACACTGCGGCCGTCGCACAGTGGGCCAGAAAATCAAAAAAGTGATCACGGGCTGTCTTCACTCGAAGAAATGCTTGAAAAAAAAATTCAAGGGAAGGAAAATCTTCGTCAGAATGCCTAGTTTCCGAATCCGTTTCCCTCGAAACCCGCGGACGTCTATATTTTTTGTCCCACCTCAAAACCTGACCTCATTTTTAGAATGTCCTTTTTCGATTTTACCGATAATAAGTTAGATCGTTGTATTTTACATTTTTAACCATAATAAATGAGATGTGGGCACAGTATTTACTAGCGTGCACTATATACTATATATAACAAAAATATATATATGTATCTATAGGTCGTTCATGGTCAAATCAAAGATCAAAAATTTGTTGCTTCTTCAACCTACGGTAAATATGTTCCAGAAACAGTTTCCAGTGCACCTGAATTTTTTCAGATTTTTAAATTACTTTTTACCAAAATGGTAGGGAGCCAAAGATATCAATTTTGACAATAATTGGGTTTTCAGCACTAATTAATTAATTCATAGCTCTTCAGGGAAGCATTTTTCACTATAAACATAAATATACTTTTTTT
>JAZHPH010000724.1:0-25289 GCA_037356405.1 Nasonia oneida | reverse complement strand
CTGACCTTCAAATGACCTTCTAAGGACTTCAAAGGTCAAATCTAATATCACCAAAAGGTGGCCCCTTTTGCCACTAACTACTTTCGTCTGAACATTTTGTTTGAATAACACCTCAGAACAGAGTAATTGGGGTTTATAGATTAAAATGGCCAACCATGTATATATAGGGTTTTAAAAGTATTTTTATTGAAAAATTCAGAAAATTTCACAAAAAAGTAACTTGAAGCCAAATTGAGGAATCGTGTTGAAATTTTTTTTGGAAGTCAGGTACAACATATTGTCTCCTCCTACGAAGAGTTGAACTCTTCAAATTTCCAGTCATAAATAGCACAACTCATGTGACGCCCGCTAGACTAGCGCAACTCAAAATTTCTTGCAAATACTATCACAACACAAACTTTAAACAACCATTTTTCTATAAAAATTTTCCGATTTTTGCGAAACCCACGTAGAAATTAACATAGAAACTGGCAAGTTCTTGTGTTAAAATCCTAAGAACTAATTCACTTTTTTTAGAAATCTTCTACAATTCCCGAAACCTTTTAAAACATTGAGCTTTGTCTGTCTTTGTCCAAGGTTTTTATGAACTTAATCAACCCAATAATCCAACAAAAACGTAAAATACTCACATTTTAAGTAATATAAAGTAGCGAGTTGTGCTACCCTTGGCCGCATTTCTAAACTGTGCTACTCTTCTCTTCGTGAGTTGTGCTACTTTTAGTTTGAAAATTCGAACTGTGCTAGTCTTCGTAGAGAGCTACGATATGAAACATGCAAAAATTAAAATTTTCATCTTTAATTTCACAGAAATACACATACACATACACATATATATATCATGCAAACACGATCATAACAGTTCTTGGGGTAACCGTTGTTTTGCATTCGTGCCATGGTAATTCTTCAAGTAATTAATTTGATTGATTGTAAACCTTTTATACTCCAAGACACATTTTTTTGTTTGTTACAAATTTTGTAACAACAAAATCCATAAATCGAATCTATATTTTACGGATTGGAAAAAGGTGGAACAATGGTTACCTGAGGAGAAGTTATTTTATGTAAGTAACATATTTATTTGAAATTTTGTATTCGTGTGAACAGAGGTGAACAACGATGGCCTTTGCACGTTAAGTCCATTGTGCTATGCTTCCTGAACTAACGTTAAACCTTACCACTTTATAACTTCGTATTAATAACTGCAGGAACTAAACATACTGATCACGAATTACCTGCCCTTGAATCCTCTGTTCCTGTTAAAGGAACTTCACACACCCTCTGCCTCGACCCCGTAAAATCACGACACATGTACAGTACTACCAATCGTACTACCAATATGCTAAAAGATGTAAAAAACCATGATTTTAGTTGAATTTTTAAAAGACTTTCCATACCGACAACGTTTTGTCGTTATTCTTTCATAGAAGTACGTCTTCTGACCTTCAAAAATCGCCCTTGTTATTTTTCGTAGCACTATTCTACGAGGCTACTGATTTTTGTCCAACTATTTTGATTTTTATGACTCCTGTGCGCTGAGTGCAAAATCACGAGTTTTGATAATGATCATGATTTTGCACTTTGCATCTCATGATTTTGCACACGCTATTCGCAAAATCATGAGTTTTGCCCACGCTCCAGTTTAGTGCGAGAATTCGGCATTTCGAATTATCGTCCGATCTCGACGATTAGCTGTATTCCCAAGATTCTTGATGCGTACCTTGCATTCGAAATGTCTAACTCACTCCTTGCGAAATTGGCACAGCAGCAGCACGGCTTTATCTACTATTACGAATCTCTTAGTTTTTAATGATTTTGTGTCTGAGTCTCTATGTAGCCGTGTACAAACCGATGCAATTTATACAGACATGTCCAAAGCTTTCGACTCGGTCAACCACAAGCGACTTACATCGAAACTGTGGAATTTCGGATTGCGTGGCAAACTCTTCGATGAAAAATGGGTTTTCTGTTATATTACCTTGAAATGACCTTCGAAAGGTCATGAAAAATAATTAGAAATGTGTTTTCCGACGTAAAATTCTCCGCTCTTTCTGAATCCGGTGTCAAAAATAGGGGTTCCCATTAAAAAAAACGCTCTGACCTTCAAATGACCTTCTAAGGACTTCAAAGGTCAAATCTAATATCACCAAAAAGTGGCCCCTTTTGCCACTAACAACTTTCGTCTGAACATTTTTTAATAACACCTCGGAACAGAGTAATTGGGTTAGAAGTAATTGGGGTTTATAGATTAAAATGGCCCACCCTGAATATAATATATATATATATATATATATATATATATATATATATATATATATATGTATATATTATAATATATATACAGGGTGGGCCATATATATATATATATGTGTGTGTGTGTGTGTGTGTGTTTCTTTTTTTCCTTCTGTTTTTTCTAACATTTCAACTTCAAATGTATCGTCATCGATATCAGTGACTACTTGCCCAATACATTGCTTTCCTTTTTGTACTATTGTTGTCAATCTTACTAAGATAAAATCTTTGTCTTCTATTATAAAACGTGTTTTTTCGGTCAAATCTTTGTCTACAGATTCACATCTACATGATATTTCTGCACTTGAGGTAGAAGGCTTGACTATGTTGTGAAAATCGCTTTTTGTATTTAAAACGGGCGCTTTGTTTCTGAATTTTATTGTTGCCCTAATACATCCATCCCTACTAGTTTTACCGCAAAATTTTGCAGAAGCTTCGGTCACTAACTTAACCGTTCGCTCAACAGCTTGAGTATGATTAGGAAACTTGGAAAAATCCCATTTTGTGCTATTTATTGCCTTTCTCAAATTGTCTGATGATATTTCAGACAGTACTGGTGGCGGTGTTATGGCTGTAGCATTCCAGTCAATCATATCAAAGTAGTTTGAAGCCTCCATATTCAAAATTGGTACACGAAAAGTACGTAGCCAAACTTAATTTGTTTGACGGGCATTTAGTATTATATATATTCCTCTCTTTCTGATTTCCATATTTTTGTCAGTAATCATACTTAATAAAATATTTTCGGGGCGAGCAAAATATGCATTACGACATATAACTGGATCGAGTTTTTCTGAAAGATCTCTCGTTAGTTTTATAAATTTATGGAGATGCCTGGCTCCGTCTTTGATTGATGATTCCCTCTTTACAGAAAACCAAAACGGTATATAAACTTTCATTATGTAATTTACAAAATCTTTGAAAGTATTTGTAGGATTCTTGGTTCTCATATATAATCTGAGGACCGCCAATTCTGATGAACAGTATCCTGAGTTGATGGCTTTATAGCAATCATACAAATATTGTTGGTCTTTGCTGAGGTCTTGGCGGTTTTTTAAAAATAAATTTTCTGCACCTACAATTTTTGCAAATGCGACAACTTCAAGAGTCTCACACTTTTATAACTGTCTACCAATTGGTCCTGTGTATACTTCAGGACCTGAGACACATCCATCTAGACCTTCGAATAAATGCCTCAATAGAAGTTCATTGAAATGTAACAGGCATATTATCGACTGAAAAGGATAATTCAATTTTTCTTCCAGGCATCTTATAATCCCACTTTGCCATCCTGTATTAACAGGGGTACCGTCGCAACCCACTAGTTTCATTTCAGCTAAGCTAAGAAATTCGTGTTTATCGAAATAATCATATATCGATTAGCATATCGAATGTGCATTGCCAGAAGTTGGCGTTAAATGGATCAAATAATTGGGTTCTTGAATTAAAGAATAGTGCTCCTCATTAATAGTAGCACGATAATATTTATTGCCCCGTTTCATTTGACAAATTGTGTTATCGCGACGTACATCAAAATAAATACCTTCTATAGGCGATAGATTTGAATTATCTTTAAGTATTTGAGAAGAAACTCTTTTTTTTCTCTATGAACTTTACTTTCATCAATTATCTTTGACATATGGTTATCTTTGATTATATTATAGTCAATAAGTACCGAAGTAGCAATTGCTGCAGTAGCTCTATTAGATACTCCATATCTAATACTAGTTAAAACTGTATTATTGAGTTCTATTCGATTTTGTGAATATTTATTTATGTAATGCGGCATTGTCAGGGTCAGCAAGATTGACGATCTTCTCATTTGCCTTATAAGCATCATTGTGAACATTTTGAGCTTGCACAGAATATTCAGAAGACTCGGGAGGGTCATCTATATCATTGTTTTCATAACCAATGGTTTCTTTCAGTGGTTGGTCATTTTTCCGTTTCATCTGTTTACGATTAACTGGCGATTGGTTTTCATCTATTGAAATAGATGTATCCCTCTGCTCGTTCACTGAAATAGTACTTATGAGCATTTGCCTTGAAGTTCGTTGATCTAACAGAAATTCCTGTACTTCTATAGGAACTTTTTTTTTCTGCGGCACAAGAACATTTGTTCATAAAGTCTGAACATTTACACGAAGCTACTTCAAAGAGACTAGAACAATTTTTTTTGAAATTCAAAGCATTCTCTTTCACAGCCAATCGCTTATCACCAGATGTTATGTAAAGTTTCATAGTGACATACTTATCATGTAACTCGCAAACTTTTTGAATAACTCGTTTTTTACTAACAGTTGGTTCTTGTTTATTTCCAGATTTTTTCATGATCGAAACCCTATAAAGATGACCAAGTCTAATTACATCCTCTTTAGTGGGAAGCAAATCTCCGAAGTCCTTAGGCTCGCCGAACAATGGGTATAACAATAAATCCATTTCGAAATGAGCCAATATTCCTTATTTCCGAATCGTTTAAATATTCATCAAAATAATAATTGAACTCAGTTGTTTATTATCCATATTTTAATGTGGTAAAGAGGCAAACTCTGCAAAGAATTACTACCGATATTATTCCATAAAAAAAATCTTTTCAGCTACCGTTACGATGTTTAATTAATTGTAGACATAATAACCTTTAAAAATTATTTTTTTGTCAGAAACTCATGATTTTTTAGTCAAATTTTTAGTTTTTGTTTGCCGAATAAGAAGCTGTCTACCTAATACAGCTGCTTTAATACTTTGAAAGCAGTTAAACCACGAGTGAGATTTATAACAGACAGCCACATCTTTTTATATAATTACAGTTAGAATAACTGTTCTAGTAGTCGAAAATGATTGAGTTTCTATAGAAAATTTTAAAGCCTGTTTTGTGCAAGTTACTACAGAATCACCATACAAGAATAAATAATAATAATAATTATTCCACAAGATTTGCTACGACAATCCACGTAATATTCCACATCCACCATCCACCCAAGATTGATATAAATTTTTTACGATGATTTCGTTCGTCTAACCGCTATTTATAAAAATACACTATAAAAAATATTTTTAAGGCAAAAAGTATAAATAATTCACATAGAAAGAAGAATGAAAAATTAATTTTTGTTAAATATTTGAATGACTGAATTTTGTCCGGAATTGATTGCTTGACCTGGAAAAAGTAAAAAGAAATATTAAAAAATACTTACGAATATTGATAAATACTGATAAATAATGACAAATAATGACAAATAATAAGGGATATTAGCTGTTGGAATTTGGACATTTTTATTTATTTATTTATTTATCCAGAGTAAGTAGAATAGATAGAAATACATCGATTATACAAAAACATTACATAAAAGTAATCCAGCAGAGGAAAAATTTCCTGTTCGTCGTCCGGAATACAAAATTATGTAATAAAACTAAAAATTAAAACTAAAATGTGTAGTTGCTCCGCCGTGTTTGAAATCCAGTAGTACAATCTACCGGAACAACCCAGCGTTGCAAGTCTTATTATATTAGTTATTATTTGTCATTATTTGTCATTATTTTTTAATATTTACCATTATTTATTGTATTATCAAATATCGATTAGTATTGACTATAACATATGTGGAGCAGAATGTTTATACGCTTAATAATGTTATATAAATTGCGCTAAATATGCATTAAACATCATAAAGTATCTAAATTATTATCTTAATATTCAAAAATATAGCATACTTCCACATAAAAACTCTAAGAATTCTTTTTTGTTTGAAAAGAAAGCTTTGTATTCAATCCTTCATGATTAATTATGGTGATATTTGAATATTAAAATAATAATTTCAAGGCTTTATAATTTTTTACGTATGTTTAGCGTAATTTAATGTAAAATTAATTGCACATTTATATGCTGTACCATATATGTTATATCAGATTCACATATATACAAAAATAATGAATGGTTAAGTGGTCAAATCGTAAGTCTACCAATCTGAAGGTCTTGGGTTCAAGCCCAGGGCTCAACGATTTTTTTTAAATACCAAAATTTGATAAATTATAACAAAAAAAATTATTTAAAGAATATTGAAAAAAATCAAATTACGGTAAATAATGAAAAATAAATATGTCCTAATCTGGACTACCAGTAACTAACATTATTAGCTATGATTTGTTATTATTTGTTATTATCCATCGTTATTTATTTTTATTCGATTTTATTATTCATTATCGCTTGCTGTTTATTAATATCTTTCATTATTGGTTGTTATTTTTTATTATTTCCTGCAATTTAAAAATACTTCCACCAGGGTGTGAATTGTCAGAATTGAAACATTATAATATAGATCTTTTAATTAAAAACAAACACAGTTATTTCAATAACAAAAATTAGGGATTAATTAAACATCCACGGAATATAATTATTTATTATTGAATTTATATTTATCATATAAATTAATTTAATATATGTCTGTTTTGTTTGACAATATGGTAATGTAAATTAAATTAATCATTTCATATTTTTTTATGTTGAATATTTTTTTCGATATTTAATATTTTATTGTTTTAAATGTTATTTAATAATCAGTGATCTTTAATGAGCAAGTATATTGCTTGTCTTTTATATTAATTAAACATCGTAAAATCGAATCGAACATGAAATCAATTTACTCACCTGATTTCATTTTTTCACGACTGTCTTCTTAAATACATTCTGGAATTCCAGAAAATTACTACTAACATTATTTTATTCAAGGATATTAAATATTTCTGCAATAAATATCGTCATTGAAATTGATAGATTCGTAATTTTAAAAAATTACACATTTGTTTAATACTTACAGATCGTAGGTAGATAGCAATTTAATGCAAAATTTCATGTATAATAGTTTTTCAGGATACTACAAATTTTCTATTAATACTAAGAAAGGTTTCCAGTAAAAACAGATATAGCATAACCAAATACTTTTAAAAAAAAGAAAAACAAAACTACGAAAAGTGTAAACCGATTTGCACTATCCGAATTCCCGATGAACGATGCGCTTAGAAAAGCAGACTTTCATATTATATCTAGTATGTAAGAAAATAGTCGAACTTTATAAAGTTTCACATTTAAATCAAAATGGAAATATTATGAATAATATTTTTCTTTCAATATAATTCTGGTTATTTGATTTGAATCCGAGCTCAAATTAAACGATTTTTATTTTATTTTTTATTTTTGTGTATTAATACAATTTAATTTGATAACCTTCGCATTATTATATTATCTCGTTTAAAAAAACTTGAAAACAATTAAGATTTATAATTAATTATTTATACTTTTTAAACACACAAACAGATACACAGTACACACACACACTTGTATGTAATGGATTATATCGAATTATATCGAAACTTTGTAAACTTAAATAAAATATAAAATATAACAAAGTGAACAATAATTTTCAAAAATTAGTATGTGTTCTAATATTCGAAGTATTTGAGTATAAACCTTTTCTGAGTGTAAATCAATCAAATTGAGTAAAGCTTTCACATGCTACAGTAATTATATTCAGCATTAATAAATTAAGTAGTACATTATTTCACAAGTAGTAAGTAAGCCGGTATGGGGAGACATAACAAATGACGTCATCACTGGCGCATCCTTATCTTATCAATGTAAACAAGTCATAAAGATAAGGTGTCATGTTTCTAAACAGGTAATTAAGATAAAGATATCATGTTTACATAAACAAAGAAGATATCTTTACCACAATAATAAACAATGACGGTACTTTACAAGTAATAAAGATAAGGTATCATGTTTATAAACAGTTAATTAAGATAAGGATATCTTGTTTATAAGTGTGTAATTAAGATATCATGTTTACATAAACAAAGAAGTTATCTTTACCGCAATAATAATCCATGATGATACTTTTTTTTATTATGAAAACAGGTAATATAGATAAGGTATCGCCAACGTCTTAAGCATTTATCTTGTAAACAATTAAGATAAATATGGATTGTTACTGACGTCATGTACACCTCTTATGACGTCATAGGATAATAAGATTTTTTTATGTATGATGAGTTTGTAGTACGTTTATAGAAATATTGTGGTCCTAAAAAGGACCGATTTTAATTGATAAATCAAAGTCTTAGAATAAGACTTTATTGTTGCTATCCCCGATCAGTGTTGTTGTGTCCTTGATATTTGGAATCTTTATTTGCTTCCTTGTCAGGACAATAACTCCGGTACCCTTCTTTTTTCGGGAATGATCCAGTATTGGAAGAATATTGAGGTAGATACTTTTGGTATCCAGAAGCCGGTTTATATTTTACTTCCTCTCGACCTGAACCTTCTTTCTTCTTCTTCTCCATATTGTGTTTGTCTATATTACGATTATGACTCGTCAAGTGTACGCGAAGCAATGAGAACATACTCATGCACAGTTGATATTTATAGAGAGTCGTAAGGAGTGGCAGTAGGGTGGGAGGTTTAAATGATGTCACAAAAAGTGAATATTTTAATATTTTCTGGTTTATTACAAGATATGTACAAAACGTAATGATAAAAAATAGCATGTATATTTATACTTTAATTATGGCAGTATAAATGTCTTTATATATATCAAACAATTGAAAAGCAGCTATTTCACATAAGATTATATTTAAAATTATTTCCTCAATAGTATCTTTAAACTTGTCGTGAATTATAATTTTAATATTTTCAGTGTATAAAGTATAATATTGTTGAAACATCTCATACGTCTTTAGTATAGAATTAGGGTCTTTCTCAATACCATCATTTTTAATACAGTCAATTATAAACTTCTTAATATGAGAAACAATTTCATTCACTTTATCAACACACTCTTCAAGTTTACTCATACGTTCGTCAATACACTGTGAGACAATTTTTAACCCGTCAAAAGTGACTTGCTGCATGCATACCGATGGTTGGTGATAAGCTGTTTTTTGTTTCTTTGCTCGTGGTGGTTGATGACGTAGATTCTCACCATCAGTAACAGTAGCGGCAGCAGCAGCAACAGCAGCAGCACCACCATCACCACCAGTGTAGTCATTGAAATGGGAAGCGCTAACTGTATGCAGTACATCGTCGTTTTCTTCGTCAATCAAAAGATTTGGAAAGAGGGATGTTCCGACAGGTCTTTCTTCTATCAATATGGATTTGGTATTGTATGAAGAAGTAAACATCAGATCATGATTCTCCATGTACACCTTCGTTGGTCGAGCGTATTCACTTTGGAATCTGTACGCATCTTGGAAATAGCAATTTATAAGATCAAAGTAATTCTTGAAGACCTTCCAGCCAGATGCATCAAATTTGACGGATTTAAAACATGTTGTAGACGTTGAGAGTTTCACCACTGGTCGATAGCTTCCCTGGTAACTTTCTAAGCCAAGAGTAACGCGTTTCGAGTTTGACTTATTAATGGCGTAGGACGTGGAGAGCAGCATATTTGGCAGAACGTTCTGCACACGAGATGGAGCACTGACACTTGATTGGGCCATGGTACGAAAAACAAGAGGTACAATATACAGAGTTACACTTAGCAAACGATCTCTCAAACTTTCACGAAAGAACTGATGGAGCTCCTCACTCTTCAAGCTCTTTTATACATTTTAACCCCCCACTAATTCAAAGTAAAATGATCGAATGCAGTGGGGAGAGATTTTCTGCGCGTGTATTCTCAGAACTTTACAAAGGAAGTATCATATTCGTTAACCGTCAAAGGTTACGGTTACATTTCTCCGAGTTTTTAAGAACAGGGTGTTTACTCTACTACTACTACTACAACCGTCAGTTTTATCAGCTTCTCTTACAGATAAAGATTGAAATGGAATATAAAACTAAACAGTAAATATCACCGGATGTTAGTATTATAACCGTTAATAAATGCCGATGTATATGTACTTAGAACTATACAGCGAGGTGTGATGCAACAGGAAAAAATATATCATATTACTACAGTATGGAATTAAAGGAATGAGTAAGACTCTATAAATGAAAACATTTTTATATTATGAAAGATTACACTTTATTCATATTTTTACTACATGATATCTGACAATTATTATTCTTATTACTTTACATACATTCTCGAAGTACATGTTTGATTACAAAATCCTGAGCCGCGCGAGGCTTCACTTCCAAACCTTCTAACATCTTTCGAGCGTACACGATGATTATTATTTCGTAACAGCTTTTTATAGAACGATACAACTACGGCATCATTTTTTCGTGAATCTCGCGAGAACTTATGACAAAACGTGCGTAAGTTAGGTAGCCTAACCATATGGTAAAGGAACATAACACAATACTGGCCACACACCTGTGAATCAAAACTTTGCAACTTTTTTTTATTCCACTGATACCGCTTGCAATTTCTTTTGAGTCGTTTAAGATGATGTTGGGACATTGGTGGTAGTCCGTAACTGTCAAAGTATGTTCCATAACCGTTTGAGTCTATGTAGATAGCAATCCAATGTGTTCCTTTCTTCTTGTGATCATCTGTATTAGCTATGATGGCCGCGGGGTATTCCGAAACGTTTGGAATTCTATCCGCAGCATACACGCCAACTGTCTTGACGGTTAACGGGACAAGAGCTTTTAGTAATTCTTGTGTATTCATTCTATTATTATTATTATTTCAGCAATGATCGACTACGTCCTCCTCGTGTGTCGCGTAAATAGACGATGAAGTAGCTGTACGTACCCGCGAGTTTAGTTTACAGTACAATGCATCACTAAATTTCTGTGTAGAATCTTGTGTTATACCTTCAGCTATAGAGTGTAACCACTTTCGTAACACATATGCATGATTGAGAGCACAATCGCGACTGGAGTTTATACCTTGAATGCCATGATTTAAACACATGAAGTTACCTGAATAATTTATTTTCAATTCGTCAAAATTCGGGGCATACATTTCTTCAACGTTCACAACTTCTCGACACATTACAGTCTCCAGGAATCTCCAATTGTCATGACCGCGTGTAAAAATACGTATAGCCACTTTGGCTATTTGTTGTAAATGATACTGTAGTTGTTCAATGGTGATGTCACCTTCATGCCAACGAATTCCATGAAAATGATTAGAAATGTAGTCGTTAGTTCTTTTAAGTCCAGTTGCAAGTTCTTCAAATCTATGGGGTTCCTTAACTATCCAATGTTGGACGATTCTGTGCTCTAAACCAAGTACACCAACTTCTTTAGGTGTAAACTTGTTGTTACAGTCTCTCAAACCCTGAATATTGATAACGTAATCCATGATACTATAAAAATTGACACAGTCGATCCAAACTCCCTCACTTCTCAAACGTCACTGAGAGTATGACGTTTAGCTTTTTTTTGCTCATCTATAGCATAGAGGCGCTGCTGTTGCTTTTTCCCCATCCCTCTTCTCCTTCTTCACCTTCTCCTCTTACTTTTCCATCGCTTTAACGGTATTATGCATTAAAATCCGTTATTATTTGCCTACTTGAATCTATTTCCAAGACATTGTCGTATTCGGCGTAAATTATACAATTGATTGTAGATTCAAGTGCTCTTTCAGATTTTACCTCTACACGAACACTGCCGTGCTTGATTAAATTCCAATGAGAAACTGAATTTGCTGATAAATCAGGCGTTAGATCAAAAGCAAATAATGTATACCCTTCATCGTAGTCCGATCGTGAGATAATTAAGGCTTCGTTTAGAAAATGAATTCCAGTCCCAGAATATAGTGTATGAAACGAGTCGACAAATAATTGACTTTCACCCGTAAATCGAGGCTGCAATGGTTTGCTGGGAATCTGGACACCATCCACATAAAGAGAAATATAGTTTATATTAAAATGTTGGAAATTAAATGGATTAAGCTTTCTATTTCCATTGAATGCCTTGTTATCCACAAATCCAATGATTATTCTTTTGGGTATTTGACCGAGAATAACGTTGTCCAGTGTATCACCAAGAATACCTCTATGCATTGTAAATGCCTTCACCTCTACACGATTGATTGGATATTTAGCAGTGGCTTTTGTAAGTGCATTAGCATGAGCTAGTATAACACCTGGACTTATTTTAACTCGACGCACAATCAGTGAAGCTTCCTTAATGCGTATTGTAAATTTATCATCATCTGTAAAATCCATCAAACAAAAAGCATCCTTACTCCTAACCAATCGTAATCGCAGTTCAACACCATTTAACAGAAATTTATTTTGATTAAAAACATCGCAATGCAAATGACCAAGTAAATCGACAGTTTTACCATTCTGGGTAAAATACTGACGGTTACACTGACCAATATTTGCATTTACATCACTACGCTTGGTATTGGGAGGCGCTGTCCATTTTCCAGGGGTATCCGCATACCAGAGTCCACTCGTGAGATGTGATTCCATACTATTCTTTGAATAATTTAACAGTGTTTCGATGTAAGCTCGGTAAGGATAAGCATTGTTTGGTGGTGAAACCAATTTTTGATTAAAGAAAACATCTATTTGGTTAAATAGCGAATGTAACGTGTTATTTATTGCTGCTACCTTCGGACACTCTGTAGCTTTAGCTGCTTCTGTTATTTCAACATTTGGCTTTACCTGCATACGAATGCTTAGCATTGTGTGTGCAAGATCGAGATAATCACTACCAGCTGGAACGACGAATTCCAACGGTCCATCGTCTGTTAGCGAAGAAACTGGTTTATAATGTATAAATTGAGAGCTTTCCACCGAAGTCTGTGTAGGTGGTAATGTAAATAAATCTAATTCTGATTTCATGCATTCGCATGAGTTTGAGTGTAGAAAAGCCATATTAAATAATATCTATGTAGATCCAAAAATATCGCTGACACCGCGTTGTTTTCTCTTCTTCCTTGGCTTATTTTTACCCGCTTTCTTTTTCGTAGATTTGCGAACACTGACACGGCTCTTCTTCTTCCTCTTTACACGACCACTTTTACTGCTGATGCGCACAGCTGAACTGTTCTTGGACGATTGACGCTTCCGCTTTTTAGCGCGTATCTTATATCCTGATCCCTTCATCATAGCGGCAATTTTATCAGCGGCTTTATGCTTAAGATTTTTACCGGACTCACGCATGCGCATATTTACAGCTTGTTTAAAATTGCTTCCGTGATTTCCAACATCATCTAGTACATGCATTCCTGCTCTGATAGCTTCTTTTCCAACGGCTTTAGCACCACTCGTAATGTAAGGTAAAACTCTTCGAAATAATCCACTCAAAAAGCTACCGATTCCACCATGACCGCGCTGATAAGTTGAACCTGCAAACACTCGACGTACTCCTCCTCCTCCACCATCACCACCACCACCGATTTGATCGGCATAGTATTCTGCGTAGTAAGCCATTTTTTTCTCAGAGAATGCGCTTGAAATGTAGTGTTACGGACAACGTCCCGTACTCGAATGGTATATGATTCCCATTTTCATCTCTTATATCTATTATTATATTCTGAAATGTGTTATTTAACAATGGTAGATAAATTCCCGGTGCAAATTGTTTGACCAATCTCGCACCAAATTTATATTTTGAATTATCGAGTGTCACTATGCGCAAAAGGGATGCTTGAACGTCACCGACTGTGTACGGAATACAAATATCTGAGTAAACGAAAAATTGATCAGCTATCGCTCTTGCCAAACAACCAGGTCTGTTTCCTACCAATGTTGCATTTTTTTTCGACTCTACAGATGGAATCATGGGTATAAATTCCTGATTTCTATATTTTTCATTCTCAAAGCCAAATATTCGTTTGACTTTTTCGCTCAAGCTGAAAAAATGAGTTTCCTTACATTCACACTTTTTATGTAAATTGTAATAACCACTTTTTTTCTTTGCCTGCTCAATACGTAAGTGAGATTCAGGTATATTGTTTATAGCTTCTGTGAGATTGTTGAGATTCTCGTAAACACCTGGTGGAAATATGGCATCGTTGTGTTTGTCGTTTGTCCAATCCGGTAAATATTCAGATATGTCTCTCTTTCTTGCAACTGCTATTCTACGCGCGTTAACAAACTTTATATTACATTCGTGTTTCTGAATATGCATCATCGTGCATGGTATGCTGATTTCCGTGAGAGCAACACTCCACTTACCATGCAGACGTACTTCGTGCGATAAGTGCGTGGTGAAGCAAGATGTTGTATTTTCAGAAAAATATTTCATACTACTGTTACTCGGCAATATCAAATAAAATTCGTCCTCAGCCATATTTAAAGTGTAACGATTTCGCTTGCTTTAATCCACGAATTAAATTTATCAGGATAGCCAAACCACTTTACAAAAACTTGTTTTTTAACACCACGTCCCCTACTCTTGATCACACGTTCCACTTTGAATTCCTTATTTTTTGACAAACGATCATCACCAACTCGAGCTAGTTCTTCGGGATAAAAAAATCCGTCGATTATTTCACCTTCTAAATCAATCAATTCATAGGTGAAGAGATTTTGACGACGTGAGACACGGGTAATCTTAAAGATCTCTTCACTGTAATTCTTTTCGTAACCTTTATCGAAGGTGCCTTTCAACCGACTGATGCGAACATGATCACCCACGCTGTATATATGTGCTCTAGACTTTTTTCTCTGACTAAGAGCTCTTTTTTCTAAATTTTTTCTTGCCACAACTGCATTACGAATATTTACAACTGCCGGAACCATTTTAGTACCACTATGCATAGTGTGATTATACGCGTAAACGATATTTTCAATAACATCGATATACCTACGAGTATTTTTGTGAGTAAAATATCTGAACATACGTTCTTTGAGCGTGCGATTTAGACGCTCGACGACGGCTGCTTTAACATCGGGATTACGTGCTACTCGAAAATTAATCTTGTGTTGTTTTATATAATTTTGAAAATCTGATCCGACAAACTCTTTGCCTCTATCAGTTTGTATAAGAATTGGGCGTCGCCCATCGGCTCTTTTTAATATTTTGTCGAAAGCAGCTATAACACTTTTTGTACTTTTGTCACGTAAAGGCTCGACCCAAGCATATTTACTGAGAACATCTACGACTACAAGTAAATACGCAAAATTATCGTTATACGTTTTGAGAGATTGCATGTCACACAAATCCATTTCCCAACAATCATCCACATTAGTGACATTGTACATCAATCTAGGAAATTTTCGTCTAATAGGTTTGTGTAATGTGTATGCATCTTGATTACTTAACCACTCATTAACCTCGCTTTTCCTCTTCTTATTTTTACCATTGGTTCGTAACAGATTACGTGCACCAGCGTATCCAGTCTCGTGTCTAGTGTCAAAGTATTGATTTTCATAAGACATGTTAAATTTTATAAGCCAGCCACTTGTTGTTGTTGTTGTTGTTGTCTGCTTTTTGCGGTATGGATTTTTTCTTATTCAAACGTGCACTATAGCGTTGTGCGGCCGCGATTCTAGTACCTTGTTCCAAAGTCTGAACGCTCTCGGAATTATTTCTCTTGGTTGAAGGAATTTTGTTTAATGCACGTTTCAAACTTTCACTAATTTTTATCACCTCTGGATTACTTATTAATTTGGGTGGAGTGTCAGTTGTTGCTATAAAATTAGCTAATTGAAATCTTCCTACAGGTTCTTCAACAGGTCTACTCCGTACCACGTCTTCTAGTAAATCTATAATATTTGAGTGTGGTATAGCTTTATCATCAATGCTAACTGTACCTGAATTATCCCATTTAATACGATGCGATGCTGATTTCCAATGTTGAAGCAATAAACGTGCTTTTCTCACATAACCCTTGGAAATGCTTGCAAGTATCGCTTCATCGGTCAATGGGCTCGATATATCTTTATTTTCATGCTCTACATCAAGTATATTTGCATCTGATAAAAGTTCCTGACGTTCCAAATTTTTAAAATGAAGATATCTTCTTAAAATTTGTAAATATTTTTGACATTTTTCACGTTCATCGGTGATACTTTTTGAAAAAAGTATATCATGCATCTCAGCATCGAGACGAGTTAAATTATCACCCTTTGTCTGTATCGTTGGCTCTAAAGCATTACTCGACTCTTCTAATATATGTTGTTGTTGTTGTTGTTGTTGTTGTTGATACTGTTGCTTCGTCACTCTCTCGTATGTTTCCTCTGGTACAATAACCATTTTACGAGCGTGCTCCATATTTTAATTTCCAGAGACTCCAAATATTTTTGACACAAGTGCACCTATAATTGGTGCAAGTAACATTGGTAAAAAGGCACCACCGTTTTGAATAAGGACGCGTTTCTTTTTTTTCCACTCTTTTTCACTGTTATTACTACTGGATTTATTTAATAATTTTCTCAAGACACTTTTATGTTTTTTTAACTTTGACTTGTGTGAGTTTTTTATTTTAACGACTCCGCGCAATACATTTAACACGCACTCGCATATGTTTTTAATGAGTTTTTTATCAGCTACACGTAACAGTGCTAAGCGCTGTTGACTATCTGCATGACAAAGAGCATTCAATACTGCAACACACTTTTTTGTAAAATGCTTTGGTAGGCATGCACACTTTGTATCTTCTTTTTCTTCTTCTGCTTCAGTAGCAGCAGCAGCAGCACCACCACCACCACATCCACGCTGTCTTCTACCCTGTCTTCTACGCTGTCTACGACTATCGGTTCTCGCAGACACTCCTCTCCCGGCCATTGTTTCAATCAGACTGAAGCTTTAATCATAGAATCCTCTACTTTTATCGGAATTTCTTATTCTTCTTCGGTACATATGCATAACTCAATTTATCATCGGGAAAAACAGAGGTGCGGAAACGAAATTCATCCTCGGTCGACTGTTTCAAATCCAACAAAAGATAGCCATGAGAAGTTGACGTACTATCGAGATACGCTTCTTGTAAAAATTTTGGGTCTTCGGGATAGACTTGACGTGCTAGATATTGTATTTGCGAACGATCACGTGGATTTTTAAAAATAACGAGGTAATTTGCATTTAATGAGATATCGCGTTGACCAGCTCCTTTGTGGAAAAGATTTTGTGTAATAAAAATCACACTTAAATTCTTATGATGACTTCCCTTTGTAAATAAATCGAGAATAATGTTATTCGAAGATTCTCTCATTAAATCATCGATAATTAATAATTTTTTCTTTTCATTGTCTTGAGAATAATCTGAAGGCTGAGGTAATCCCTCGTGAAATTCAACAATTTTTTTTCTACTCTCCCTACTTATGCCTCCTGGAAGAAAGTCTGTCTCATACGTAGACTGCCACTCGGCATAATAGAGTAATATCCGATCAAAAGTTACACTGCACATGAGTGGAAGATGTCGAAGAAACCTTTTGACAAAAACTGTTTTACCACATCCCGTGGGTCCGCTAACGATACACGTAAACGGATGTTTGAATCGCATATCCATTTTGCCTAGTACTCACACACACACACACACACACACACACACACACACGAGAGAGATTTTCCTTAAAATAAGCTTATGGTACGCGGACGGTCGGCGGCGGCGGCGGCGGCGCGACGCGGCACACGTAAAAATAAGCTAATTTTACGTGTGCTGAATCACAAGCTGTTATTACCGATGTTTAAGCTGATATTCGTGTCCAACAAACTAAATAACAACGCGAGTAAGCTGAATTACGCGTTAAAATGAGCTAAATTTCCCATAAGAAGCGTTCTCTTCGATGACAGAAGCTATACTGAGGATATAAAAATGTGTTAGGGATCTTTTAAATGGAAAAATAAGAAAATTATATAAAAATTTGTTTATTTTTATTTACAATAAATACATCCAAAAAGTTAATTACTCTTATATCCAAAAGGTAGAGACTTACGTGACGTAAGGTATCGTCGTTTTTTCAATACAACACAACATGTTTTCGATTCTTCACGCGTTACAACTTCATGCATTTTAGTTCTTCTGATAGTTTTGAATTTTAAGCGTATTTTACTACATTCATCATTCATTTTTTCAGATTCGTGATCTTCGTTTGCAAAGGCATTGTTAATCAAATTCTTAATGCTATCAAAATTAATTTTTACACCGTTTGAGAAGTTTAATGAGATACCTTTTACTTTACAACATTCAATTTTATCATCTTTATTGGGTGTTACAGCTGTGTAAGCGTAAAACTTTGGTCCTCCCGAAACAAAATTACTTATATACGTATTTTCACCATAACCACAAAGTTCATCTGTCATATCACCTAGTTTAGAGCCAATAAAAGGTTTATACTCATCCGAAGCATCGTCATGCGAAACAAATATACAAGAATCTGTGTCATAATAAAGAACACGATCACCCAACCTTTTCAAGTAATTATATAGTTCTAAACGTGCTTGAGCAGTGGTGTAAGCCGCAATCACGACACTCGTATGCGGGGCAGGAGTGACAGCCTCATCCTTGTATTGCCAATTCACGTACAGTATCTCATCATTAATTGCTAGTATATCATTAACATCTCTTTCCGGACAAGTAAGAAGTTTTAAAAGAGATTCACGTGATTTTACAACTTCAGTTTGTTTCAAATTACTCCGTTGTCCAAACTTTCCCCAAAACGAATTTAAGCAGAGTTTAGCAACAGCACGTAACCCTGAATTTTTTTCGATATTATTTTTATCCATAGTTATACCCTCATCGAGTCTATACTGTTCAATGTATTGTAATTTAGTTGCTTCATCAGTACACCATGAGGGCCATCCGCTAGCCTCTTGCTTGATTTTTAAGAAAGTATTTACGTATTCAGCAAAAAGACCTCCGCTACCATCAATTTGATTATATTGTGTCATCTCATATTGCCAAATAATATAAATTTTCGTAATACTGTAACCGAGTTCAACAGCTTTACGCAACTCATCAGCAACCCAGGTGCCCGTGAATTCACGCATTTTTGGGTCTTCGTGATTGCAGTCACACTGCTGCATTTCTTCACAGCATGAGCGGCAAAGAGCAAAAAGAAGACGTCCGTGCATTTTAATTGGTAAGAGTGGAATGTGCAGGTCGCGCGGTGGTAAGATACTACATTTAACTAATCCTTCAATATTGTTGAGATTATTGTTATTCCCCTGTGTTAATTCGTTGCAGTCTTCACCAATTAAAATTCGCGGATGTCCCACGGAAAATCGACCTCTTTTACACACGTACGGATAAAGAGAGCATATATCTGTATATTGAATTTTTTCGTTATTTCCGATCGTGTACTCAGTAACTATATTCTCCGTTCTACCTCCAAAAAAAGCATCGCGCGGATTCAACGTTATACGACTCATAAGAGGATGCTGTGTTACATATTCGTAGATTTCGCGATTCTCTGCTTTTACCCGATCAAAAGTACATTCCCATATCTCTCGAACTTCGTAACCCAGGGCTTTTATTTTTTGAATTTTCCGAAAAGTATTCTCGTACGACTCATCCATAGTTCTGCCATATGACATTATTTTATCTCGTCGTTTATTAAAGCAAATAGGGCAACCGTGTGTGTAACAGCCTTGATATTCAAAGACAATACCTTTATTTGCATTGTCATTTTCCGGAGGTAAATAGCCATCTACACGAAACCCTTCTGGTAGCATAAATTCACGTGCTCTACCCGCGTGTATGATTTCTCGACCAATCTCACGTTCACACTGTAACAGCCACTGTATTGACTTTTGCGAATGATTATCAGCGCGTCGATATCCACCTGCTGGAATGATACCGATAGTTTTTTCGCTTAAGAAATTTTTTCTATACACAATGGAGCATGCAGAAGCTATGGTCGTTGCCTCTGTAAACGGACAAGTATTCCCGCACTTAATGAAAATTTTCCGAAAAGCCATGCATGCAAGTCTTAAAATTTCTACATCCATACGGCAATAATCGAGTATTTCACGTTGAAAATCAAACTCATAAGTATTTCGGTTCTCCTCATACCATACAATAAACTTTTCCCTCTCAGACGTCGACATGGCATTAGGCGCATAGAACGATGCTTCGGGTAAAGCCCCAACATAATTTTGATTATCTAAAGTATTGAATAGATGAGGAAAATATCCTTTTTTGCTAGCTGGCGGTAGAGAAAAGGTTTGTGGTAAAGCACTTAATTTCATGTGAAAATAGTTTAAGCTATCAATAAATTTTGTTCGCCCGCATTGAAGCATAATTATATTTTGTCCATTCAATATTACGTTCGGTACTATTGAGGTATTTTCAACGATTTCTCTCAAAATAAATTGCGCATCAAACCCACGAGAGTTATGAGCAATACAAATTATTTGACCGAAGGTAGTTTTCTCGCGTACTGTCAAACCTATTAATTGTTTAACTGGATCATCGCGAAATATATGCTCTCTTACACCACACGTATGGCATAGTATATTTATATTTTCATCATCCATGCAATCATCGCAAACCTGTTGTACAACACATAGATTTGGAATGTGTATTTTTATCTCTGTATGTTCACGGTAAGCAGAATCTTGACGCGTCTCAAAGTCATAAAAAATAAATAAGTTTTTCTTTGGGGATTTACGATTAATCTGTGCGTTAACATTACGTCCAATGGGTTGAATATAACAGAGCTGATTTACATCATGTTTTTCGCGACATAAGTTGCACCAATTGATTCCACACTCATGCTTTGACTTGTATATATTAATTCGTTTGCAACACATATTACAAACTTTTACTACATCGCATATTTTTTTATTTTTTTTTTGTATGATCCATCTATTTTGTGACGGTCGAAACATATTTGTCCGTAAAATTCGCGGTTACATTCTACACACTTTATAATATCTATATTAGAATTACACGTTGGCGCACAAAAACACCTGTCACATTTGGCTGTGCATCTATGCTCATCTACGTATCTATAGCTTTTATTACAATGTTCGCAGAAAAAACGATTGCGTGCAGCACCGGTTAAATTTAATATTGTATCGAAATGACGCCTTCGCGCGTCGTACAAAAGATTTATAACGTCAAAAGAATTTGAATTTAACAGAGGTCTTCCATCGTAAAAGGGCAGTTCTCCACTTCCAAAAGATAAACTATCGTATATTACAATAGCGATATTTTTTGCGACATAATACCGCTGATACGTCTCTATTTCTCGTATACCGCACTCGTTTGCAGGAATTACGACGTTTGCATTAATAGTAAGGAGATTTGCGCGCTCTTTTTGCATGCCACGTCTGCTATCTCTGACAATATTCCAAGTATCAATGGCTTCGTTTGAAAAGAATTTTTTATACATCATATAAGCCTCCCCGACAATTAAAGCTCTTGGCAAGCATAAATTATCGTTATTCCTTATAGATACAACCGATCTCTGAGATAAGCTATCAACACTCATCCTCTTTCTACTTCCACCTCGGCCACCATTAGGTATATTAACAAGTGTTAATGTTAGAATAAAGCTCTCATCTATTTGAAAATCCTCATTACTCT
Organism: Nasonia oneida; assembly: GCA_037356405.1. Lineage (NCBI taxonomy): Eukaryota > Metazoa > Arthropoda > Insecta > Hymenoptera > Pteromalidae > Nasonia > Nasonia oneida. Next base: position 3,615 of record JAZHPH010000724.1, on the reverse strand, counting down.
GAGATAATCCGCTTATTAAATTCCATAAATCATTGTAAAAAAAATTATTTACTAATCGTAAAGATAACCCACCCGGGCCTCGTGCAAAATTTAAACTTCTAACGGAGACGCCAATCATGTCGTTTTCATTACATAATGAAATTATATAAGAATAAATATCGCGAATAACTAACTCCAACCAAACTATCGGATTTATAGATCCATCCTTCGGAGGAGATCTTATTTTTAGCACAATACGTCTACCTTCTATTTTATACTTAGATATATAATGCGAATTTTGTTGGAAAATATCAAAACGATTACCAGGAGGCTGGATATCCTCATCCTCTCTCTCCTCATCGACTCCTTGATAATCCATATTATCGTCTGTTTCGCTTCTCTCCTCATCCTCATCGCTGATCTCCTCCTCCTCCTCCTCCTCCCCCGCCTCCTCATTCACCTCACTGGGCTGATTATCCTCTTGCTCGTAGTCAGACAAATCATCATTATTGCTGCTTGAATTTTCAATTCTTCTTCTTTGTCCTCTACCAACTTGAATAGAAAAATCACTTTCATCGGCCTCGTAATCCTGCGATTCTACAGAAGTATTGGTGTTCGAAGATGATGTAGATAAGGGAAAAATGGTTGTAGAAGAAGAACAAGATGAATCGTCAGAGTGATTATATTCTGAAAAAATTTATTGAATACAAAATATTTGAATACGCTATTTTACACTCTGTTATTTTAAATTATTCTTCTGGTGGTCCTGAAAAACTCTGTCCCAGACGATTAAACACTTCAGGTAAATTTTCAGTGTCTAACAGTATGGAATTTTTATCTTTACAAGCATTGAAAAACCAACGTATTTCTTGTGCTCTTCGAACATACATGATACACATGATATCTTGTTTCAAAGCCCTGGGGTACTTTGCAAATCCTTCGAGACCACGCCGAATAACTTAAATAATATTTAAAAATAAGAATTTATTTCAAGAAAAATGTATATTTAAATACAGCATAATACTCACGTTCATTAATTTGACGATCTCTTGGATTTCCCTGGTTAAAAAAATGCTCAGTAACCAATCCTCCAGCGCTTCTTCTTGTGTACCGCATTTCTTCGGGTTCTACTGGTCGGGCCAAAAAGTCGAGGATTTGTTGCCGTCTTTTAACACATGGATGCTCCGCATACTCAATAATATTCTCGCTTTCATCAGCTGCTCGTTCCATCAAGCGCTGTAGAATATTATTAGCAGCAGCTGTTGGCTCTATACATGTGGCAAGAAGGTGGTCAACATTAACCATGCGCTGAGAATCCCTATTGACAGGTACATCTTCAGCCTCTTCTGCTCTAGCATCGTGCTCATTCTGCGCTCTCTCTACTGCTTCATCCTCCTCCTCCTCCTCCTCCATAGCCTCATTCACCTGAAGACGCACCGCTGCAGGCGCCGCAGCCACCGCTGCTGCTTCTCCCCTTACGGCTTCGCTCTCCTCCGCCCGCAACTCCTCTCCATGTGCATCGGCAGCGCTCACCCCCACCATTTCAGCCGGTACAAACTGTACATCGGCTACAGCATTCAGCGCTTGCGCTGCATCCTCCTCTTCCGTCTCACTTGCCTCTCTTTCTTCCTCCTCCTCCTCCTCCTCATCTTCATCCGATGACGTAGGTTCAACATATTCACTTGATGTGTATTCTGTAATATCATTATCATCTTCATCAGAGGTTATGTCGGCTAACAAATTTTCTAACGCTGAAAAGTAAAACAATTTTATGTTACAAATACAGAGCTTACTTTTTATAATATACGTTATATGTATTCGAAGGTAGTGATGCATACAACACATGAATATTAAAATCTCTTTGATGTCGAATAAATTAAAACAAAAATATTAACCGATATTTGATTACACATTTTTTTTAATAAAAAAAGCAAGAAGTATAGTGAGAAAAACAGTTGTTTAAAAAAAAGTATTCTCACTGTCATAGAATATAGCGGATGTATATTCTTTGATTTTATAATTATACGTTATATTATTGTAATGATAAAGAAATACGCATCGCATACTATGTAATATGACAGATGTAAGAAGCTAATATTCCTAGCGCTGAAGCAGACGACTTGATAACGCTAGGCGTCATACGCAGCAGTCGACGCGTTCTACGGTAAGAGCAGACGACACTGCGTTACGAATGCGTGTATGCGCGCGCGCGCGAGTGAATGAAACAGAGCTTGTAGCTACAGTAGCAGACGACACTATCAGCTGTGGCACCGTTTACCTCGTTGCCAAGTACAAGTACTGTTTGATTTTTATTAATGACAACGCTATATAGTGCAGAAAAATTGCAACCAATAAAAATGTACTCACCATTATTCTCCTCGAATGCTGTCATTAACCGCGTCAACACAGGTAAATGCGCAAAATTCTGTTGCATACAAAATTCTGCTGCGCATCGCACAGCTAAGTTGCATTTTTTAAAAATGCGTCTATGAAGCTGTGCAATTTTCCGTGGCCCACAGCATCGTAAAAGACGTGAAAACTCGCGGCATAATTGGCACGCTACCATACGTTTCACGCGTAGACACCAGCTTCTTGTACACCTGCGTCTAACAACACTATTTGCTTGAAGATTGCCCGCGATGCGAAGCACTACACTGCGTAAAGACTCCTCGGCTACGTTATACATGCTTGCGAGCTCTTGATTTAATGCAACTACTCTCATGACTACTGAGCTCCTGAGGTCAACGTAGGGTTTATATAGTATAAAAACGTCTTGCTAGTGGGGGGATGTGTAGACTCTCGCAATAGTATAAAGCACAAAAAATAACATCCTGTGATAAGTTTTGTCTCAGCTTTATCATTCGTGAGTATCAAAATTTCGCCGAATGTCACTTACATGGTCAGAGGATCGCCTGATTAATAGATATTATATTACCTACGTTCTCACGGTCCAAGATGCATAACAATCTGAAATAATGATACCGTCGTCGATTCTCGCACGATACAAGGCGACTGAAAGCAATGCTCTATCACATTTAATAGCATTCGACTTCCTGTGTAAGCGATGACTATAGCGATTCTCATACAAGCAGTATCAAATATACGGCTCCGAGAATCCACGTGTTAATTACATTTGAGATTACTCTGAACCGTTGTTTTGTCACACTGATCCATTTTTTCCGCGCATAGGTATCAAGTGTAAAGACTTTTACCGTCGAGTTGATACTAAAAATATCAAGTTCACGCTTAGAGCAGTCGAGAGTCAAAGATCATGCTCTCTCTCTCTCTCTCTCTCTCTCTCTCTCTCTCTCTCTCTCTCTCTCACACACACACACACACACACACACAATCGTAAAAAGTATCCCGTGTTCGTCGAGCAGCAAGCAGTATCAAACACGTATAGTTGTTTTGTCACACTGATTTATCTCCGCTGTATAGGTATCGCCTGCTAAGACTCATGACGACAAGTGGATACTAAAAAATATCAACTTCCTGCGAAGAGCACTTGAGAGTCAAAGGTTATGCTCTCTAACGCTCGTAAAAAGTATCCCGTATCCGTCAAGCATTTCGCTGCACAACGCGTCACCCAGCTCATTCGGGTATCGGGTGTACAAGCACACGTGCGGTATCGAACAA
>JAZHPH010000723.1:0-25446 GCA_037356405.1 Nasonia oneida | reverse complement strand
CGTTATTAATTTTTAAGGGCAACTTTAGGAAGAAATGTATTGAAACAATTCAATATTTTTTTTTTATTATTGTTAATTATAGTCACAGCTGAAATAGACAGAATATGTCATACTGGGCGCAACTTTTCGATTACTCGTTTAATAAACGTTTTATATTCATGTAGATAGCTTTTCTAAATTACGGGTTTAACTTGCGCAAAATTTGTGTCTTGTAGTAAATGGGCTAAAGAGCAGGTAGATATTACGAATTCTAATTTTAAACGCATCAATTAAAAGTTATCGTCAAAATAGCTATTGGTATCCGTATTACCGAACCTTTAAAATATTTATACACTATCTTTGCAAGTACAATTTTCTGAATAATTATGATTTTTCTATAGGGATTTCCAGTAATATATGTACTGACTAACAGAATGACAAGCGCCATGTATACGACCATATTCCAATTTTTAACAGGGCTAGTTCCAGAACTAGCTCAGAATCTGACAAGGTTAGGAATAGATTATGAAAGATCCGTGATAACATCTGCGAGAAATGTCTTTCCGAATGTTGAAATCATGGGATGTTATTTCCATTTTTGCCAGGTATATTATGAGAGCGCACACGTGGTTAAAAAGTCCACTTAGCCCTTGATACATACAAGTTTTTGTGATGCATGTATGAATTTTCGCTTTTTCCATGTCTATAAGACAAAAATTAAAAAATTGTCAAAAATTTTAAAATATGTTTGAGTAACTTTTTCATTCGGTAGTATGAATTCCTTAAAATTCATAGAATAACGCTGTGCTATTGATATTGATTAAAAAACAATAAAAAAGTTTATTGGTAAAATTACGGTTAACTACTTTTAAGTAGTATTTTTAATGAAACAATTGCGTTCTGGTTATTGTTTTTTCTTACAAGCTTTATTTCAAAAGTTTCATGGATCAAAAAACAGTGTTTGTTTTTAGCTCCCTTACTCTCTTAATAGCTACGGAAAACGCGAAAATAGTACATGTGTTATAAAAATAGCTTTATGCGTAAGCATACTGACAATGAGATAATTTATCCGTGAGTAACAATCAATAATAATCATAAAAGTAAAATATTATTAGGCAGTCCGAAAGTATTGGCGAAAGACGCTTCGTATTCCAGCGGAATTCGACCATATTTTGGAGTATGTGTACGCTGAAGATATCGAAGCGGGGCTTGAAATTATTATCAGGAAAATGATTGATGAAAGAGTACCCAATATGGATAAATTTGCACGCTACTTCAGGAGGATGTGGATTCCGCTTAGGAGTATAATAACCATATTTGGTCGTCGTATTCACACCAATAATGTTTGCGAAAATTTTCACCGTTATGCTGTCGACTTCCTGGGTGAACGAGCCCAAATTTGGCTAATTTTATGTAAGGGGCTTACTTTTTAAACACCGAAAAGTGATAAATTTTGCATTAATTTAAAAGACCCATATTTATTTCATATAGGGCAGCGTAAGGCAAAACTGCACACATCATATGGATCCGTGACAGAGTTATTGTGGGGACAAAATTTGGTTAACAGATACGTACAGGCATGCATACACACATTTTTTAAAAACGTATTTTTCAGACTCAGGAACCTCCAGAAAATCGATATACATTAAACTTTTGTATTATAAAATTTGCATTGTTACTGATTTTTTTTTTAAAGAAACAAAAGTCATACGTGTGCAGTTTTATCCCAAATTAATGTATTTTTTAAACCAAGGGGCGGAATAGTGCCGTGCTGCCAATAAAAAAGTATGAATGTCAATGGGGAACTTGCAAGAAAAAATGTATTAGGTCCGTCATGTAGAATAACGAGAAATGATTGACACGTATTTTTTATTTTTTCAATAAAACGAATATTAACCAAGATATAGCGTGTTGAAATTTAGATATACTATACACAGTCTGAATCAGTGAGGGTATACATTTTAACTCTATATATCTTTGTTAATAATCGTTTAATTGAAACAAAAAAATACGTGTCGATCTTTTTTTGTATTCTACATGATGAACCGGTTTCAAAATATCTCTATCGCAAAATCAATAAATTATTTACAACTTTTAGAACAGCTATTTTAAATAGCTGTACCGACTAAGAATCTGAGGCAAAAACAGAAATGACATTGCAGCGATTACTTGTACGATGTGCAGCCTAATCAAGTGATATGAAATTTATATTAGTACAAAAACGTAATATACTTTATAATCTATAATCATGAAGAAGCAGCATAATACTGATACAAAACTGACCTATCGGGCTTTATCTTCACCTTTTTAATAAAAAGTAGTTTTCATTCGAACAATTCTTAATGACCAAAGCTTTAATTGAGTACCTGTAGTCACTCTTGGTAAATCGTAACCTAACTATCTTTTGAGAATCCACCTATAAGTGATACTAGTATACTTCTCAATATCAAAAGCGTAGTACTCAACATTTTGTTACAAATTAATGGGCACAAGATAAGCTCACTGTTTTAATAATAAATAGCCCTTTTCAATTATGAAACTAAAAAAAGTGTTGTTATAATAGTATATTTTATAAAGTACATGCAGCAATTTTTTTAATAAACCTTTTTAATTTTTTTAATGAACCTTATAATTTTGTATACCGTACAATTTGATATCCGAATTAGCATTTAGGACATGTCAGGAAATTTATATTTCAGGTCTACATTATAGTTACGTTTTAAACTTCTGCCGATTGCATTTATTATTTTTTTTTTAATACATTAATAGCAAATTTTTTTCTGAATGTATAAATGTTTTGAAGGTTCTAATCCAAAATGTGCAAGTTATGGCGGAATCATCCATGTATGGATACACACACACACGCGCGCGCAAACCTGTACATATCATAGATTTGTAAGGAAGATGAGATTCCTATTATAAAGAGAACTTTGAATTTATTTAATAATTTAATTTTTTTAAACAGAAGTAAAAGCTCCTATTCCCTTACTTAATGGAAGAGAAGCACGGGCCAGAGGACGTGGCCGTGGAAGAGGTCGTAACCGATTTGGAGGAAGAGGCCTTCGCGCTAATGGAATTGAAACTGCAGAAAACCCCGTAAATGTTTTGCGATGCGAAGAGCACCCAGCTGAAGCTCTGGCAGATGCGGAGGCTGCAGCAGCTGAAGAGGCAGTCGAGCCAGTCGAAGAGAGGCAGTTGCGACCTAGAAGAGGTGGACGCGAAGGGGAGCGCGGCAGAGGTCGTGGAAGAGGTCGCGGAAGAGGTCGCGGAAGAGGTCGCGGAAGAGGTCGTGGAAGGGTACGCGGAAGAGGCCGCGGAGAAGGCCACGGAGAAGGCATTCATGCAGCAGAAGCTGTTTCAATTACAGCCGATCATCCTCAGGAGAATCATTTACTACCAGCAGATGTACCGGCAGCTGATATTCCGGAAGCTATTTTGGCTTCTGCAGCAGATGATTCTTTTGAGGATGATCTGCCACTTGTAGGTATACAAGTGAATGAGCCAGGGAATCTTCAGGGAGTTGATCTGCCACCTGCAGCATATGAACCTCCTGGAGGTTATTTACCCCCTGTGATGCCCGAACAAATACATGTATCTTCGCCCGACCGATCCGAATCGCCTGAGCAAGAAAGGGAGGTAAATCAATAAAAAATGTGACATTAATATCGTATTTACTACTTAAAAATGTAGTGTTTTCCCAAGTAATAATTTCTTAAATTTGTTTGTATAAGTTACAACATGCGTTCATACTGAATGTTGCACAATTTAATTTAAGCTCATCTTATCACACATAGGCTTGTTGCATCAACTAAGCAATGAAGCATTAAAAATATTAATCGGTTTAGTATGAAATTCAAGTATGAATAAAATAGTATATTGTGTACGAATGGCAAAAAGTGGGCTTTTTTAAACCAAGTGTGGAGCTTGCAGTACGAGCCGCAGACGAGTACTGCAACCACACGAGACCAAAAAGCACGCTTAGCCCTTGGTGCACACCATATTTTTTGTAACGCATGTATTTATTTTTGCGTTTCAAACTGCACTTGTTGAATTTATTGCAAGTATAGAAGATTTGCCAATGAATTATGTAGCGAGCGCAATAAGTACTTTTGCGCCCACTGGTCGAAAAACGACTACTTTTGTCACTAATTTTAGGACAAAAAAAACGCGAAAATCGTGCATGTATTACAAAAATATAACTTTACAACTGGTAGATATTGGCTGTTCATACAAACGCAAATTTTTTAAGACTGCTTTCATTTCCCAGTTAACGATGAAAATGTTTGCAAATACTTATTTTTTAATAATAATTTTAACAATTGGTAACTCAAATTAAGTAAAATTACACTATAAGATTAAAAAGTTACGTTAATCGCTGTAACCTTAGATGTCTTTTACTAACTTCATTTTGTGTCCAAAAACATAAGTTTCTGTGAAATTAATCTCTTAAAAAATTGACGTCATTATTTAATGAAAATTACATAAAAAGAGTCCTTGAAGTTTACAAAAAGATAATTCTTTAAGCTACTACTCCATTTGCGTGGGTTACCCCGCGCGCCCACTTCACCCCAGTCACCTGCTTCGCCTCAGTCTTCAACATCGACCTTGTCTTTGCGGTTCAACGAACGAAGCAGGCAATCGCCAAGAAGACAAGCTGTATCGCCCAGTTTTTCAGATCGGTCGAGATCATCAATTGGAGATGCAGATGAAATATTAACCCATCAAATTCCAGTTCCATACTATTTTAATAAATTTTAGTTGTACACTGGCCGTTAAGCAGTACTTTGAAATATTTGACATGTATTTCTTATAGAAGGTGTGATGAATGATGTTCGAAATGTTTGAGGTATCTATTAACGATCAGTGTATGTAGATAAAATTATAATAATTGTAGATGCAATTCCTAACACATGTCACATACGCGCACTATTTAAAAAAGGGAGAACAGAAAAATTTTGCATTCTTATAAAATACACTCTTTGAATTGTACCAATATAAATGTTAACGTTGTATTGTATTTTCATTAGATATGGACGAGGATGATATAGCCGGTGGACAACCAAATCAAGCCCTATCTCGTTCGCACAAAAAGAGGTTGAATGTCAGAAGGCGTCTTCAATCTACAGGTAATAACATTTAATATGAGTTTTATTGCTTATATTATATTGGAAATAGAAAACAAATGCTTTCTGGAAAAATTTATTTAGATTTTTTAATCATTTGTCATTTATTTTATTTTATTATTGTTACAAATTAAGCAAGAAGCATCGAATTTAAATGTTAAGTACGAAATTAAACGTTATACGATTAATTTTCTATTTCCAACTGTTATTACTGAGAAAGAAATTATTTACATAACTTTTAATAACCTATGAAAAATATACATTTTGCAAATTTATTAACAAATCTGAAGTTAAGACAAAAACAAGAATTCCATCTGTGATTTAAAAATTTCTATCAAAAATACATAGAATAAACACGTTCCGTTAATATTTCTTTGAATATTTAGTCTCCTTGTATAATAATAATATTGCTGAGAAAATACGTGACCCTTTGCGATGACCGATGCAGTAGGCTTCAGAGGCGCTGCATCGAGAACCACAATAGTGATTTTTTTTTAATGTTTGCGGTTGAATCATTGATGCAGTAGGCTTTAGAGGCGCTGCATCAAAATGGGTAAAAATGAGGATTTATTCGTTATAGTTACCGTCGCGATCATTGATGCAGTAGGCTTCAGAGGCGCTGCGTTGAGATAGAAGCAAGAATATTTTCGTAATTTTTGGCGTCGCGATGACCGATGCAGTAGGCTTCAGAGGCGCTGAGTCGAGAACCACAATAGTGATTTTTTTTAATGTTTACGGTTGAATCATTGATGCAGTAGGCTTTAGAGGCGTTGCATCAAAATGGGTAAAAAATGAGGATTTATTCGTTATAGTTCCCGTCGCGGTCATTGATACAGTAGGCTTCAGAGGCGCTGCTCCGAAATACGTGAAAAATGGGAATATATGCGTAATAGCAACTATCGCGTTTGCTTATGCAGTAGGCTTTAGAGGCGCTGCGTCGAGATACGTGAAAAACGATCAATGTGTCGTATTAGTAAGTACCGCGTCCGCTTATGTTGTTGGCTTTGGAAGCCCTGCGTTGAGATGTTTAGAGGTAAGAATATTTTTTGTAATGTATGCTTCGCGATGACTGACGCAGTAGTCTTTTGAGGCGTCGCATTGAGATTAGTAAAAGTAAGGATATGCTCGTGATTGTCAGCATTATGTTTTTTGATCTAGTCGGCTTTGTAATCGTTGAATTAGGTTACGTATAAGTTTGAGTTTCTAAGAAAAATCGATACTACGATTCTTTCAGTAGCTATAAGATATTGAAACTTTTTACGACAACAATGTCATTGTGCCATTATACACATAAATGTACTAAGTAGGAATGAATTTTCAGATTTAGTTTATTCACTAATTTTGTTGATTCTCTGTTTTTAATGAATTCTATGCAACTTACATAAATAACTGGTAATAAAAACAATATTTAATATCTTTTTGATTGCTGCAACTAGTATCTTCATTATGTTGGAGTTCTTGTTTTAATTAATATTATAATTTACTAAGAATTAAAAAATTAGAATTCACATTTTTTGACATGATTCGTCTTTTATTTAAAGCTATTATTAATTTGTATTTCATACATTCTTAATGTACTTTTATACTTATTCTTTTGTAAGGTTATGTAAGAATTAGTTTTTCACGTTTACCAAATTTCAGAGAGAAGTCTGCGGGAGCAGCAGCAAGAAAATGCTCAACTTCTTCGTGAGGCGGCGGAAGCAGCGGCACAGGCAGCGGTAGCAGCGAGACAAGCAGCGGAGGAAATCAGCCAACTACGGGAAAGCATCCAAAACCTCCGCGTGGAAGTGACCGCGCTTGAACGACTCATTAATTGTAAGATTTGCGGGGATGCAAGAGTCGAAGTTCAGTGGGTACTATGCCACCATGCCTGTGCTTGTAGAGCGTGCTTCAGGCAGCTAGTGGACGGTCGTATTTGCCCAATATTCCGCACTCGATCCGGGATAAATCCAATATTTTTATAATAAAAAATTTTTTTGTATTCACTGTATATTTTTTGTTAAAACTCTGAATTGTCTAATTTCTTTAAACCTCTAATTATTTAATGAAACTCTGTTGTACCGATGATATGTGAGGCCCGGTTAAGTTCAGAGGAGTTGACCATGGTCAAGGAGGCGTTCCAGCCACTAAGATCGAGGTTCAAACAATCATAACGGAAAGAATATATACTTACCGTAAAGAAAGGCTCCGATGCGAGTCAAACGACTGTGAAGATCAGCTTTGAAATCGACGGGGTCGTCGTCTGTTTTAAACTAATAGGACTATAAAAATTATTTATGAAATAAATTGATCGACAGACTAAACTCGAGTTAGGCTAAAAATATGTATTTATTAATTAGAAGATAAACTCATACACTGAGACATCGAATGGTTACTATAATGCACGATAGCGTAGCTACTCGTGTCGATGCTCATGCGAGACTGCCGATCTGGACAGTCCTCCGGCTGCAGGGCACCTCGAGCGCCGAAGCCTGCTGATGCTCGCTAGGCCTACCAGCGTATGCAGGGATCATCGGGTCTGGGGATTAGTCCCCAGCCATAAACGTCAGGTCTGTCAGTTCCGGGGTTTTCCCAGCCTCAGTTTGAGCTGGCCGGCTGGGCGCTGACCATAAACTGGCCTGTCGGGCACCGAAGCTGGACACCGTAGAAAACTCTACACAAAAATAACCCTACACGCTAAACAAAATAATTCTACATAGAAAATAACTGCACGGAAAAATTGTACACAGATATTTACTGCACGGAAATTACCTACACACATTTTCAGTAATTTTATTACAGCGCAGAACTCTACACAATCGTATAATCTATTGTTGACAACAATAGGTTATACGATTGTGTAGAGTTTCCTGTGTAGAATTATTTTGTGTAGCGTGTAGGGTTATTTTTGTGTAGAGTTTGTACGGTGTCCGGAGCTGTCTCTACCATGATTATCTAATTGCTCCAGTGATAACTCCGGCTCTTGTACGTGCCGATTCTTTCGAGCTCGGGGATTTTTATTCTAGCGGTACTTTTTTTAAAACTACTTCATATGTATTCGCTACTACAGAGATTCAACATCGTCGATTTCGAGTGGTGAGAGCACAAAAATTTAAAAACAAGCTTACGCAGAGTGGCCTTTGATCGCATTATTGTTCTCGTTGTTGATCAACTTAGCAATGTTCAGTATCTAGTCCAACGTTGCATTCCTGGGAACCCAGACCGGTCCGTGATCTAGCGACGTACGGTGTCTACCGTCGGTCTTCATACAAAATTCACACGTCGTGTTTGAGACGACCTATATTCAAGTGTTCACTCATCGTCCTGGACGACCTCGTACTTTTCGTCGTTTTCAGACTCAGTGAGATTGTTGTCATAGTCGCATTTTTCCAACATGTTCTCGGGCCGCAGAAGAAAAATAAAGGTCTCAAAACCTTGTCTTATTTCGGGAAAATGAGCACATGAGGTTGTGTAAGACAGCACTCCAGATTTTAGCTATAAAAAACCGCTGCCAATTCATTGGCACGTAGCTTCCTCCAACTAAATTCGTAGTTCCAATACATGAAATATTGTTTGAATATACAGTATGTTAATGCTTTTATTATTGTTTTCAAATAAATAATCCACACACGCAAAAACGCTAAAATCTAAGTCGAGACGAACAAGGGCAATCGTATGCTCTGCTGTCGCATATATTATAACAGGCAATAAGCTCAGTGCTTCCCATCGCTATAAATATAGTAGCTGATGTGAAATGTGTCGTTGATTCTTGTTATTCCTCTAAATTCTCCGCTTCTGTATACATACATACGACTGGCCGGGGATAAAGTACTAACTTTATGCTGGGGTGTGTTAAAAAATTTATTTTTCATAATATTGGATCTGATCTATTTTTTTATAATAATGAACTTACTGAACTCCAAAAAAAAAGAATTAATTGTACCAATTGATACTATTAATTTTAATTATTTTGCCGAAGGAGTAATTTTCTTAACGAAATACTATAGTACTTACCACCACGAGGGGTATAAAAGAAATGTATCGTACATGAACGGGTGAGTGAGAAAAAATTCGCAAGGAAGGGACTTGTAACGGACGGAGTCGGAAAGCGAAAAAGAGTAGACGCGGGCTTGAACCGCGGACCCCGAGATTAACAAGCGGGAGCTCTAACCACTGAGCTAACGTCTACAATACAAGCGCATGCTATGCATCGTAGTACAGCTTTGCGGACTCTTATCGCTGACTCGTCTTCGCTGCTAGCGTTGCAGACGTGTGCGTCTGTGACAGACTTTAACGACGTGCAACAACACTCCTCTAAGGAGAAGCAAAAGTTTTAAGAAAAATGGTTTTTACATTTTTGCTCTTTACTTGAGAATCGCTCGACGAAATCATTTAAAATTTTAGCAGCAGAAACTTAAAATGTTACTATTACGAAGCTTCCTCTAGGAGGAAGCAAAAGTCGTTATGGTGACAATTGTAACTCATGGGGCCTATATCGAAATGCAGTAGCGCAAAATTTCGTAAACAATTCGTTGTTTTCCGTGTAGAACTTTACGCTTGTCTTATAATAATAGACGAATAATGTGTGGGATCTTTTTGTGTAGAGTTCTACGCTTATTTGAAGACAACGAACATGTGTAGAGTTTTTCCGTGTACAATTTTACACTTTTCTAATAACTGACAATGTGCAAAGTTTTTTGTGTAGATCTTTGCACTTGTACAATTAACATTCAGTTAAGTTTCAACTAAAAGGGATTAGCGAAGTTTTAATCGCTCATAAAGATTTTTACTCGTTCAATTTTTAACATGCCCATGGTATTTGTAATGGGCCAAGTTACGGCACAATCGCTCGTATTAAAATACAATAGTTACAAAATAAATCGATTTTTGATTATGTTACATGTTGTAATATTATGAATTATATTAAATTATAAATAATATGGAAGCACTTACCACTTGATGTACACTTTTTTTGGTAATGCTCTTGGTACTAGAATATGTACTTATAAGAAATATTGTTATTTTTGTATTAAATTTATTATTTTTATAGCTAAAATGAAATAATAACTTTTAATGTCAATATTGCACAAATTAATAATATAAAAAGAAAGACGTTTATCTGTAAAATGCATTTGTCAGTCTACAACAGAGGGGCTCTTAAATCATTGAGACAGGCAGCGCCCATCTTACGGATCTTTGTTACAAATTGTTACTTATCTAACGGCCAATGACCAGGTGTGTATATTTGTTTTTGTAGAATTCCACACTTGTCTAATGACCGACATACAATGTGCAGAGTTTTTTGTGTAGGACTTTGCACTTGTCCAATAAATGACAAACAATGTGTAGGATTTTTTCGTGTGGAATTATGCCCATATATTTATCATATATGTGTAGAGTTTTACTGTGTACAATTTTACTGTGTAGGGTTTACGTTTTATTAAATACATGTGCAGGGTTTTACCGTGTATAGTTTTACTGTGTAGAGTTTATAGTCTATACGATATTTAATAAAAATGTATTAAAATACATGTGTAGAGTATTACCGTGTACAATTTTAGTGTGTAGGGTTCGTATGTTGTACGATATTCGATAAAAATCTAATGAAATACACGTGTAGAGTTTGACCGTATACAATTTTACTGTGTAGGGTATATATTTTATATGATATCCCATTAAATACACGTGTTGGATTTAACGGTGTACGATTTGCCACCTATAGAATTTTAAAAATCATCAGATTTCTTAAAAAAATCTGTGTAGACTTATTCAGTGTACAGTTTGACTGCCCCAATTTTTTATTTAGACAAATTATCGATGTGCAGAATATTTTGGTGTAGAATGTTCAAGTGTACAGTTTTACATTCGACTAAATATTGTCGAAAACGATGTGTAGAAACTTTTAGTGTATAGTTTTACTGTGTACGATTTTTTTGTGTAGGGTTAAAACGCGGTGTACAGTTTGAATGTGTAGAGTATGTATAGTGCCAATATAATCGTATGTACATGAAATAATTCGTAAGTGTTACTTGTTCAAGTTTTTACTACATGTATGTAGTAAAAAAGTATGTGTAGCATGTCTGTATTATCATTTGTTTAATAAAGAATAATACATAATTTTTAAATAAATATATTATTATTTATTATTATTACATTTTTACAAAATTTATTTATATATAAGTAGCACAAAATAGTTAAAAAGTTTATTAATTATATTTAAAATTTCTTTCATGTTGACTAAAATTGTACTAATTATAAATATATATATATACTTAACCTCCGTAAATAATAATGTTGAAAAGTTATTAGTAGTTATTTATTTGAAAAACTAAAAAGCTAATAGTAATTTATTTCTATTAGTAAGCAATAATAATAATTATAGATACTTAATCTCTATAAATAATAGCTTTAAAAATTTATTAGCAGTTATTAGATTTTTTCAGATCACGCATTTTTTTTCTTTGAAAAACCAAAGAACTATTAGTAATTTATTTCTATCAGTAACTAATAATAAGAATTTTTTCAGGTCATGCATTTATTTTTTTGTGAAAAATGTAATAGCTAATAAAAACTAATAAAAGCTAAGAAAAGTTAATAAAGGCTAGAAAATATTATTAACTATCATTAGAGTCCAAAATCTACATATTATAAATTGATCATAAAAGTTATTAGTTTTTATTAGGTTTTGCTAGATGAAAAAATGTCCGCCTGGTAATATGAAACTTTTATAATTAAATAATTATTTTTTGCTATTTAATTAATTTATTATATAAAAATGATAATATACAAGCGCTACCAATGGCAATAAAACTTATTGCTGCTATTTTTATTTCTTTGATGCTTATTGTTTAATTGTTGGACAGAACATACTTATACATAAATATATTAAAAATGTTAATGTATATAAAAATAAAATTAATGTTCAGTATTAACATATATAAATAAATTAAATATTAATTATCGAGAATGTTAGAAGATACGTAAAATAAAATTAGTTAAAAATTGTCTAATTCAAAAATTTATGACATGAATATGACAATTAAATGTTAGCAATAAATAAGGATTATATTGGACTACAAATTGATTATTAGCAGTACGATTCAATCCGTACTTTATTATTCGTCCATCATTACGTCGACGATATATTGGGTATCCATTTTCTACATTGTAATTAGTAGATGAAGCAAACTGTTTAGGGAAACTTTTTATACATATCAATTTTGATTTATCCATACATGGTAAATTTTTATTCTGAATCCCACATGGTCCATGTATCATATGTCGTTTAACAATACCATACATGATAGGATAATTACTTTCATCTGGTACTTCAGCGCTAATAATATTCTCAATTTGATCAGAACTATGAAATTTATCTTTAAAATCTAAATATAGTAGTACATGCATATGAGGTAATCCTCGCCTTTGAAATTCAATTACATAAATGTAACCAATAATTTTACCAAACATTTTTTTTATAATTCATTCCAGAATGCAGCTACTTTAAGATGAAAAACTCGAGCTACTAAATCAGATCTATCTAATCTATTTTCATTCTCATTTAAATGTTCTACAATTTCAATCCATTTAGGATTACAAGTCATAGTAACAAATAAATCAGGTTTTCCAAATGCTTGGACGACTGTCATAGCGTCAATATAATATTGTTGCAAAGAACGCCGACTTCCTATAAATGTTGATGGTAAAATAACCATTTTGACAATATTGACATTAATTGATTGAGCTTTATTTGTTACATAATCCATTTCTCCACGATACATTTCAGTTCTTAATTGTGCTTGCTGATTTCTAATATAAAATAATCTTGTTCCTTCAACTTTACACCATGAATCGACTATAAATTGTTTACTTATAATTGGAATTCTTTCAGGTTTTGAATTTTTAGAATAAATACAAAAATCACGATCAAATGGAGGTTCTCCTGATATGATGATGGAAGTTCAAAGGTTTTATTATTAGAATAATTTTGACGTGTAATAAACATTTTAACTTCTCTAGGTAATTCATTAGCATTTCGAGCACGTTTTAATTCTTCTTCCTAAACTTCATGCATCATTTTGTATGCTTCAGGATAAGGATTTATTTTACGTAAGATATTCTCAATTTCATTTAATAATTTTATGTTGCATTTTATATCAGTTGAAAACCGAATTTCATTCGCTATTTCATTGTCTATTATATATAATTGTCCAAATTTTCTATTTTCATTTGTTTCTGGGTTTAATGAATAAGCATTATGATAAGTTTAACCACAAATTCGAAAAACTTAAGGCCATGACCAGGAACAATATCTAGTTTAGCCCCAAAACTGTCAAAAGCGAAAGCATTATTATAATTTCGTATTAATCGCAAGAATTGTTTACTTACTTGTGATTTGCGATTAGTCAACTGTAACAAACGAATCGGATATTTAAATTTATCTTTTATTATAACTTTTCCTGTATGACAACAATTGCTATATTTTGTATCAACTGATAATTCTAATGAAAAGTGTTTAGCATTACAAAATTCACATTCTTGATCCATTTTGCCTAATTAATTTAAAGTATATGTTTTGTCATCATATTCAGAATTAGCAATAAATCTTATTTTATCATTATTTAAATTAAATATCAATTGGATTAAGGTATTCATTTAATTTTCTATTTGATTCCGTGATTTTAAATTTATCATCATGGTATTTATGATATGTTTCAGGATTAGTGAATTATAAATCTTGCAATGGAACATAAGCTAATAACATTTTATTTGATGTTTCTAAAGAATTATTTAATTTACGAATTTTAATTTGAGGCGATGAATCAAAATTATTCAATGGGTTTTATGTAATTTTGGATGTTGAATTTGACAATTCAATTGATGTAGTAGAATTTAAATTCTCATTTCGATTTCGCTTTCGAATAGAAGGAAAATGTGTATTATTTTTTAACATTGAATTATCAGAAAAAATATAATTTGAAGTCAAATCGCTATTCATTGCATAATTATTACGTTTTATTATGTTTTCAGAATATGAAATAGAATATGATTTTATATTAGAATCAAAATGGTTTGCTTTTATATTCGCACTTTTAGGATTAAACAAACTTAAATTTGTTTTTTGCGCTATTATTTCATCCTTAATTAAATCAATTGTAGGTAATTCAACATTGAAATTATCAGTAAACTTAGATAATATATTGTTTGAATGAATATTTCCTCTTAAATTTATAGAATGTATAATTTGAAATTCAGCATGAATCTAGCCAATTATAATTCTGGTTTTTAATGTATTTTTCCATGTAGTAAGTTATAATAATATTGTCTTTTTCATTAATGCTTTAACAAGAATTTTAACTTTTAATAATTATATGTGAATTTGATTCCATTTGCCAATTTTCCACTTTTTATCGCCCCTACTTATAAACAAATATATCTACCCTCGTAGAAAATACGCCATAATATAGGGCCTGTCGATAACTATTGCCTATATGGGGTGGCCGATGACGAGGTCTAGGTAGTGCGCTCCATGGTTTTTGGTTTCTAAGTAAATAAATCATATGAGGACGGTGTCTAGGTATAAAAATCATTCAAGGGCGGTATCTAGGTGTACAGGTTGGCCGATAACGAGGTTTAGGTGGAGCGCTCCGTGGTTTTTGGTGTGTAGGTAGATAAATCCTGTTCCCCGTTGTTCCTCGCTTTATTACGATTAAATGTAATAAACTTGACTGTATTTGACTGATCTCAGTTCTTTTCTATCTGTGATTTCGTTGCGGAATATATCAAACTCGCCTATATAACCTTTTACTTTTTCAAAAGTTAATTTTTTTAGAGTTACTAATTATCCCTACGATTTTCATTAAAAATTACTGTGCTGTATAGTAACGAGGAGACAAACTCGACTTATAGTAAATTTTAGTATACGGTATAGTGAAATTTCAGATTATCAAATTTTACTATACTATATTACATATAAATTTTAACTGTACCGCATATCAAAGTTTATGGATACCAAATCTTTATAAAAATATTTTTGGCCTTTTCATTTTGTCGTCGTTGGTGCTTCTTTTCTCATTCGTATTTGTGGGGTGTTGCAGGAGAATTTTTATTTATTTGTCAGATTTAATCTCAAAGTTTAAGAACAAAAGTCGCATCGCATAGAATTTCATGATAACCTAATTTACATAAATCACAAGCTAATTATTACACATGTCGCAACCTAACAACGCATCGCTGGACTAATTGCATTTATATTTATATATATAATTTTCCGATCTGAAAGTTCTCTAAATACTAACCAAAAAGTTTTTCGCCACTTGCGAGTGAAGTGAGTCACCCCCCTGCGGCAGTAAGTGATCAGGCAAATTTCTGTCATCGGATTGAGTTACGACAAATTTTTGAGCTATGTTGGTAATTTTTTACTGACGGAACACAGCGAGTCAGAGTGTAGTGCAATTCTTACTATACTGGTATAGCAACTTTTGTTGAATGTATAGTAAATTTTCACATAAACATACTAAATTTCCTGCATAGGTTGAGTTTGTCATTCGATTAGTATAATCATTTTTAGTGATACATTTCTCTCCGTGTAGGGTCTATAAGAGTAGGAGTTTTGGCGACGTTTTAACAATGTGATAGATTGTACGTTCTCACAGCGTTCTTGAGACGTTGTTTTTACTACAAACGTGGACATTTCCACGTTCTAGGCGCTTCGCTACAAAGTACCTAGAACCTTCTCATAACGTAACGTGCTGTTTAGGAAAGTGTGCTAAATCGTGCCAAAGTATTCAAATTCGAAAGTATGAACGAACTTCTTTTTTCGACACAGTATAACACACTATAGCACACTTTGGCATTACCGAAGTAACCTTCAGGCAATATTACCGGCAGATTCGATGCTACATGGGAAGCTAATCTTATAGTGCATGGTGAAAGCGGACATTTTGGTATCCGGCAATATTATTTAGTCTGCCCATCAGCAATATTATTGAATCTGGCAAATTTTAAGATGCAACATGGCAATAATTAATAAATTTTTTTTTTTATTTAACGTCGCTCTATTTATGCTACGAGGCTAATCAGCGATTAATAATTAATAAATATTTGGTCTTATAGATATATATTATGATACGATTTTTGCTAAAAAATTTGCCTTCCAAGCAAGATTTTATGCCATATTCTTACTTACTCAATTTCATTTTTATCCCGATATTTAATGAATATTTTATTCATTAACAATTTATAAAATAAAATTAATACGTAGATAATGTTTGAACTGGAGAATTTCATAATTTTGTAACAAGAACTTTGGTTTTAAAAGGTTTAGTTATCTGAATTATTTTACTTTTTTGTACAACTTTTAAAAATAAGAGTAATGATTTACGATGAGTTACAATTTACAAAAATTGTTAAACCAAATTAAATGTATTAAAAAAACGTCATGCTTACAGGTGGAATTGCCTCATATATAACTTGTTGATTTTCCAAAACTTTCTTATCAAATTTTTTCAGCAATGGCGAAGTCTCTTTAATTGTTGCCATAGTCACTAAATGAATACATAAATTATTATTATTATTATATTTATATATATACACGCAGGCACACACACATGTACACGTGCGTACACGCACACATTTATTATTCCTTTGAGGTACAGTTTTACTTCAATTTTATAACAAAGTTTAGACAGAATGTATTTAATAGGTATAAAAATCTATTTAACCATAGCCTTAGATCTTTTTGCTTCTTCATAAGCTACTCAGAGTTATATAGCGTATAAAATCCAAGTTTATACGTAACATATACATTATTACAAAAAATACATTTAAATTGTCAAGCTAAATGGATCATTGAAATTTTATAATGAACGTTTAAGAAAATGTACTGTATCTTACTTTTGCTTCGTAGAAACGCATTTGAAGGTGTTCAGAGTTCGAATCATGCGTCTTTAGAAAATATCCGTGCGCATGGATGCGTCTGTGTGTATTTACGTATACCGTTATGATTCTGGAACCACACGATTGATCGTAATAAAATTTGACATGCATATATGTTTTCTGATTCTGAATTCAAAACATTTTTTTTTATAATGTTGACCTATATATCATATATGGTCATATGATAGCCATTTTTTGATTTTTGAAAACATATTTTTGCTTTTTTTTTGATAATATGATTTATACAATATATTCAAAAATAGTGTATCTAAAAGAGCATAAAATTCCCTACTTTTTGCCGCAAGAATTTCCGGATTGACTGTTCGGTTCAATTTTTATGATAAAAAAGGGTTTTTTTATTTAAAAATTCAGATCAGTAAAATTAAATAGTCAAACATTTTGAAAAAAATTATGATAATAGAAAACGATAATATCTACTTGCTGTAAAAATTTTAAAACTGTTTTAATTACTTATTTTTTTTTAAAAACTGTTTTAATTACTTATTTTTGTGCTAAAAATTGAAAATTAAAAAAAATGGAGTTTCTATGTCGTACGATTACGGGAGTAAAAAGGCTTTATTTCAGTTAAAATTTTGGAATAATATCGAACTTTTGGTCACCTCGGCTAGGTTCTTTTCGCAGCTTATGAAACCGTTTCGTTTAAAAGATATAAGGATTCAAATTTGTGTAGCTCACCCTGTGTACCCTGTATGACTGAACATTATTATTTTTGTTAATTTTTATAACTTGTTATCTAAAGCTCAGAATGTTTTGAGAACATTTATATGGTTTTTTGAGGTAGAAAATGTCCGTGCAGATGGCTTTGTGTGTGTGTACGTATAATGTCATAATTCTGGAATCTCGTGAATGATTGTAATAAAATTGGATATGCATATATGTTTACTGATTTTCAATTTGGGTACATTTTATTTCAAGATTCTAACCATACTTATTGTTAGATCACCTACGAGTTGACCCTCTGTAACTGAAGAATATTTATGAAAAATTCTGAAATAATTCATAAGATCCTTGGAACACTTCGAGAACATATTCCCACAGTTTCAAGACAAGACAATACTGTATATTTGAACAACATTTTATCCCTGTTGAAAATATATAGGAGGATATCCATGTGGATAAACCATATGGATTAGCCATATGGATAAACCATATGGATTAGCCATGTGGATAAACCATATGGATTAGCCATGCGGATAAACCATATGGATTAGCCATATGGATAAACCATATGGATTAGCCATGTGGATAAACCATATGGATTAGCCATGCGGATAAACCATATGGATTAGCCATGTGGATAAACCATATGGATTAGCCATGTGGATAAACCACATGGATTAGCCATGTGGATAAACCATATGGATTATCCATGTGGATTTATATGGATTCCATATGGATTTATCTGGATTCCATATGGATTTATCTGGATTCCATATGGATATTCTATGTGGTTGTTGCACGAACCATATGGATATCTATATGGATTTTTAAGGAATCCATATGGATTTTACTGAATTTTTTGCATTTCGGTAAAGTTCTTGGATTTTATTTAAATTTAATGATTCCAGTGATTTTTGTGAATTGCATGTGAATAATTTACCTATATTGATCCACATTGATTTTCAATCCTTGTGAATGTACTGTACCTTTGGGGATAATCGAAATGTGAATTTGCTTCGGGTGACTCTATGCGGAAGGATGTATAAAGGTTTTAATTTAAGGAATAATTATTAATTAAATCACAAATACAGTTAAAATTTATTAAAAAATGTATTGATGGAGACATTAAGAGAGTTAATAATACGAACAAATAACTACCGCATATACTGTAATAAACATATATAGTGTATATTTATCTTCTTTATTAAGTAGTTAAAGTGATTTCTGTAAATTGATATCTGAACCATAAAAAAATAATTTTTTAAACTTGATGCCTCTTAAAACTAATTTTATCACATATATTGTACAGGTTGCTTACAAAATTAGAATTATGAAAATTTTTAATTATTTTTTTGTAAGCTTTGTAACGATGTCTTTCGTTTTCAGGTATATTCCGCATAAATCTAGCATCGGGTACACATCTCCGGCCAAAATACCTATTGGTTTCCATTTTGAATGTTCTTCAGGTGACTATATTTTCTAAATAAAAGCAGTATTCTCTGACAGGAGATTGCTCTTTTTCTAAAAGATGTTGCTCCATTATCAATATACTCTCTGTTATAGACAAATTTCTGCATACTTGGTTCACAACTCCTTTTGCAGCATGTACAGTTCTTACTATTTTCTTGTTTCCAGATTCAAATATATAACCAGAGTGGGTCCATAGCGGTCCCCAATCTGCCACGCTTTGTGAAAGGTGAGTAAATTGATGAACATTAAATGTCATGGTATCTTCTGTATAGTAATATTCTGTACCTGCTACAAATTCTCTTAATAATTGATCTGCTATTAGTAATTCGTCTTCAGTTATGGAATTCTTTTAGAGTAAGTAAAATCCTCGAACAAGCAATGACCAATGCTCTAAATATCTTTCAAAACCATGAATTTCTTTCAATACAGGTAGACTATAGAATAAAATCCAATTTTCCCACTCTCTTGTTTTCCAAAATTTTCTATCGTTTATCGATCGTGACAGACGAGCGACTTGTGTTGGTACTTTAAATGATTTTACATATCTGTCAATTCGTTCTATATCTGTTTTGGTAATACTGAAAGGTTTTTGTGAAGAATTAAACCAATATTCCGCAAACTCTTTCGCAATTTCAAGATTCGCAATCCATCTATGATATTAAATTTATCCAAAAGTAAAAGAGGTGTGGCTTTCTTTACACTATATGCTGAATTACCTGTGTCAATAGCTTCTTGAATATGATTTAACGTTCCTTCTTCTGATCTTCTCTTTAGTATTTCGTTCAGTAATATATACTTAACGGCTGCACCTGTAATGTGTGCAACTAATGCTTCTGAGTGTAAACACCAGTTACAGCCGTAGTAGCCATTAAACTGAACCAATCCCTGCATTGGTGCTCGAGCGATAGAATCTACGCAACAGCATAGAGCATATAACTTTATAGTTTTTCTTTCATTATGAATATCACAGTCGATACCAGTTTGTGAAAGATTATTGACACCATTAACAAATGGCGTTAAAATATATTCATATTCGGTTTGTCGTGTCCGAACCACAATGCATAGGTTAACGGTCTTTTAGTTCTCACAGATGGCGGAACTTCATTAACGCTTATCTGTATTGGCCATATGGAAAATTTCGAGCTTTTAAATACTGGTGATACATCGCTATTAAAAGTTGCAGTTAAATAACTATGTCTTTCATCTAGCGACAATGATACTACGAAGTCTTGGTACATTCGTCCATCGTAAAAACCTTCGTAAATGTCGCGTGCTTCTCTATTATTATTATTATTATTCATTTCAGTATAATCATCTTCATGTATTTTATTTCAATTAAATGTCTTAATTGATTGTTAATATTCAAAACAACAAAATAATCATGATAAGTAGGATCTTTCAAATTTACATTTTCATCGCAAACGTCGCAACGAACAAAGCGCTCTTCTTTGCAAAATTATTTTATATAATTCTTACAGTTACAACAAACAGCATGATAAGTAATGTCATCACCGGGATAAAATAATTTGTCAATCGTATAACGAGTATCTGGAATTATCTTTTGATCAAAAAATGAATTAAACATTTTGCATAAGTCAGCTACTCCACTGTTTGGAACTGAATATACGAATGCAAATTTTAATATGGACAGTAAGATTTCTATTTTGTTTACGACAATATTAGCACCAATTGTTAAATTTGCACTGTCTTCTTGTAACACATTAAAAAGCTCTGAATAGATTTGTTCATTTGGCGGATCATATAGCTCTTCAAAAATTGAATCTTCGTCAGTGCTATCGTTGACGTAATCACTATTATAGTTCTCATCATATACTTATAAATGCTAATGCTGAGGTTTTAGAAAAGGTCTCTGTTTTCATCATTTATAAGTATCTATTCAACAGCACTGTGTCAATGCTAGTGAACTAGTCTTGCAGAAGGGTGGAGCTCAAGATTATAATGGAATCTTTGGAATACCTTTAGTGAATAAGCTATAGAGGTGATTTTTTTTAAATAAAGAAAAATTTATGTCGGATGAAAAATGTTCATCAATAATATAATGATTTTACGGCTTGGTCTCGCAAAAGTCGATGTCCTGTCATTCGAGTACACAGTGGAACCACCATCATATGCTTGATCTCCCAAGCTATGATATAGCTATAACTGTCTTTTCCTCCAGACCTGCTGAAAGCTTTGACTTAGAAGATCCAGGAGGCTGTTACAGATGTAATCATTAGGTTATATATAGTACTGCCTTTACGCTTTGCCTTTTCTCTGATTAAGTCATGAACGGAGAATGAAGAGTTGTTGAATGTTCTTACGGTAGGTCTAATAAAAAGGAAAAATTTTATTGGAGAAAATCAATTGGAATCGAAAATTCTTGTCTTAGCCATCTTAAAACTAAAAAGACAATATCCGGAAGGGTGAATACTTTGTAAATAAAAAGTTGATCAGTTTGGTCAGTTATTAAGTAAAATAAAAACTTTAAAGCACAATGCATGCTTGTAGAATGATAGTATTACCAATTTTAATAATTGTACATAAAAAAAATTAAAAAATTTTGTTCATATTTGTAAGTGCTTCATTAACTCAAGAAAATCATACAAAACTTTACACTCTGCTTTTTTTTAATATGGATATCTGAAACCTCCATAAAAATAAGGCGACATCATCGACCCCATTCCTGGTGGCATCATTGGGTAGGAAAAACTAGTAGGTGCCACTGGCCCCACTGAGGTTGCTGCTGCCGGTGCGGCTGGCGGTGCGGCGGGCGAGGCGGCTGGTGCCACCTCCGATGACTTTGCCTTCTTATCCAGTTCATATACCGTCTAAACAAACGAATGTTCAGTCGTTTTTATTATATTTGTTTTTTTTCATTTATCATCAAATCATCAAATAAATATATACTTACATTTTTCAAGTTTTTCACCTCCTTTTGTAAATCGTCTTTATCGGGTGTTTCTTATCGATTTGCGTGATAGTACAGCCGCCAATAATTACTCCCGCCGCGCCAGCCATCTCGACCTCTCCAGCCACCTCCGCGTCTAGCATAGCAGCCACGTCCTCGTTCTCCGCGTCCATGATCATCTTGTTGACGCCGGCGTTGTCTTGATGAAGATCGTCTTCATTTTCAGGCAATGCGTTACGACTTCCACGTCGGCCGCCACGACCACCACGTAGACCTTGGCCAGCATGTCCACCCTGCACGTGATCGCCCTCATTGACACCTTTCTCATGATCGCCCGCACTAACACCTTCCTCGTGACCACCACGTACAGTTCGAGCTCGACCTCGACCTCGGCTGCCACGATCAGTTTGTCCGCCACGACCACCACGTCGACCTTGGCCACCTTGGCCGCCAGGAATAGCTTGGCCACCATCTCCATCTTCCTCTTCGACGACTTCGGCATCTTGCGCATCTTTATTACGGCCACCACATCCAGGTCAGCCTCCGGGTTCAGCTTGTCTACCTCGGCCACCACGACCAGCTTGTCCGCTACGTCCACTGACATCCGCCTGCTCGGCATCACGACCACCTCGCTCATCTTGTTCACCGCGTACGCCTTGCTGACGTTCATCATTGACACTATCATCGTCATTACCAGCGGCATGTTCGTTCTGCCCGACATCGGGTCCTCGTTAACCTTCAAATTGAGCCTGGCCGGAAGACTTCTTGGTCCTGTAGATTATTAATTCAATTGTATTCTAATTAAATCTTCATTAACTCGTCAGAAGTATTGTATTAATAATGTTGAAATATATCGAACTTACGTTGAGCCATTGTAAACGTAGGTTAGAAGAAAATATCGTGAGCACTTTCGGTCTTCCTAGAAGAGAGCGGTTCAGCGGAAGTAAAACGTAACTACACTATACACTATACGGTCTCTCTTAGACATCTAGTGCTATGTTGCCGGGATTGCATTAAGTTGATGCTTTTCAGAATATAATGCGACGCGGGAGTTTTGAATAATGGTCGTAAATACTGCGTTTGCGAGAATAGTTAAAATTCTGAGTAAAAATCAGTCTGATTTATTAGATTGTTTCGAACTGATTTTTTTTTTCGACTAATTGCAATTTTAGGTATGAAAAGCGTGAAAATATGCGGTTCAGTACAGTATAGACCTGACGGGTTATTGGTTAATTTTGGCTAATACTTAAAAAAAGCCAAAATCGTGTATGTGTTATAAACAAGTTTTTTATTGGTCTGATAACAAATTTTTACAGCACGCTGGTCATAAAAACAATTACTTTACGTAAAACGCGATAATCGTCTGTGGACGACAAAATAGTAGATTACGATAAAACAGCCTTGAAACTATATTGATTCGTTAATATTTCATCACACATTAGAAACTTTTTATCCTTAAAAAATTGGAGCTCGCGCAATTATATTTATATTATTAACAAATTGAATTAAAATGTATTAATTATTATGTTCTTATCGAAGTTATAGTTAAAAATGTCTTGATATTATGTCATCACTTATAACTACTGAATGTTGAGCGCGCTGACGAAATACATATTATCTACATACATACATACATGTCAATAATTTGTAATAATTATATAAAACAATGAATTCTCGCATTTAAGCTGCATTATTTATTCATAATTATATTTTTTGAAATTGTTAAAAAATGTAGGCATGTGAAAATGCAACCATCCATACATGCTGAGATTTTTGTTTACTTTCGCACCGCAAAATTTACTTTCGTCCCGAAAATTATATGTTTGCCCCATAAATTTTACTTTTACACGGCAAATATTCCTTACGGAGAAAATGTTTTCTTGCACCTATTCTCCGAGACGAAAAGTGGCTTTTAGTTCGAGGTGTGGAATAATATAGTAGATTGTAAAGGGCGTAAAGTAGACTATTTAAAACAGGTACTGCAATATCTATCTTGTTTAGCCTTTGGTACGTACCATATTTCTTCGTAAGAAATGCACGATTTCCGAGTTTGGCAGATATGAAAAGCAGCTCTGAAGTAACCTTTTTTTTTGACCGGCCTGGAAAAAGCGAGCAAAAAAATCCATTCGAAAGAAGTCTACTTTATGCCATTGGTACGAAATTGTTTTATCTGTATAAATGGCAATTTGCCCGTTTAATTTCAATAAATAATATAACGGGGTAAATCTTTCGACAGCAATCGCGCAGACGTTAGCTGCGTGCAATGTAACTGCTGTCGTAGATATCACCTCGAAATAATCGAGACAGGGTCTCGTTTCCTCGGGATGCACTCGAGGCTCGCAGTGAACCGGCCAAGGTCAACTATGGCTAGCTGCAGCTTACATGCACGTGTATCGTGAAGCGATACGCGTGCCCGCGGAGACGCCAGGGAACGTAGTTTAGAGGTGACGGGAAGCGGGTTCGCAGAAATGACTCCGAACTCAGTCGTTAGATTTACAAAATAGGCGAATATATTGTCTGTACTCAAGATAGGGTACACGAGCACACACGCGGGTGTGCGAGACGCAGGTGAGCGACGTAGTCAGAGATCGGGAGAGAGCTAGTGTGAGAGAGAGAGAGAGAGAGAGAGAGAGAGAGAATCAGAGAGCTGATACTTACGGTTTGTAGTTCTCGCTCGCTCTCGGGAATGCTCGAGCCCAGGACGTCTCCTTCGCAGGCGAGTTGGTGTAGTCGCAGATTGAACCAAATCACGTCGATGACGCACAAAGAGGCCTCGAGGATAGTACGAAAACTCGCTTTTCAAATCGCGCCATCCAGCGAAAATCTCATACGCTCGATTAGCTAAACCGAACGAATCTCTCGCGCGCGTCCTCAGTGTCGCGCGCCATGCTCTCGCTCTCTCTCTCTCTCTCTCTCTCTCCGCTCCCTCATCTCTTGCCGGCTCCAGAACCCAGTCGCCTGCAAGAACACAGATGACGTCCATCCAAAAAAACGAATGGCATGAAAACTACACACAAATGGTATTACCAAATACAAGGTCAGTTGCATTTAACACAACGAAGTTATTGCATTTTTGCATGGAGAACGCCTAAAAGTATGGATATAAGAGTAGTGAGGATAGAAAAATGGAGATTATCTTATCGCGATTCTATGACAATTGTTTGGTACCAGAAATTTTTGATAGTCTGTATCTTCGAAATAGTCTACGAGCTGTCTGACAATAATAAAATATATCCTGTAGTTTTCCAGTAGTTGAGATATAGTCTACGAGCAGTCCGAAAATAATAAAAAGTATCCTATATATTTTTCCAGTAGTTGAGCAATAGTCTACGAGCTGTCTGACAATAATAAAAATATATCCTGTAGTTT
>JAZHPH010000722.1:0-19815 GCA_037356405.1 Nasonia oneida | reverse complement strand
GTAAGAGAGAGAGAGAGAGAGAGAGAGAGAGAGAGAGAGAGCAGTGTAAGAAGCTAGTGTCCCTCGTGCATTAGCAGACGATACGATTGTGTGTGTGTGTGTGTGTGTGTGTGTGTGTGCTCGCGTAAGTGTACGTATGTGTACGTATGTGTACACATGTGTGATTGGATTTACATTGTTTATAATTCGAATAAATAATTTTTTTTATAATAAAATCCATTATATATTGTAAGAAATGATTTTTTTTATTTACTAACTTGGTGTGTGACATAACAAATGACATCATTACTATCGTATCCTCATCTTATCAATATAAACAAATAATTAAGTCAAGGTATTGTTTGTTTACATAAATAATTAATTAAAATTATCTATACATGTAATAAAGATAATGTTAATTACTTGTTTGTATAAACAAACATGATACCTTATCTTATCTTTATTACTTGTTTACATTGATAAGATAAGGATGCGCCAGTGATGACGTCATTTGTTATGTCTCCCCATACCGGCTTACTTACTACTCCCAGAAAACTGTAATGAAGATCCTATTACATGGTTAAACACTTTTCTCTTTAAATGGCTATGCTGGTAAAAATATTGTAGGATATACATTAGAAAATGCAACGTTGACGCGGGGTGGTATTTTCATGTCATTTAGGCCTGTTGAGGAATTCAATTTTATGCATTTATTAGAAATTATTCGCAAAGTCACTCAGAGTAATGCCGAATTTGATGTTTATGAGCCAATGATTTTGAGTGCGTGTATTGTGCGGCCACTAGGTGGTAGAGCACGTAAAAAATTGACGCATGAATATATCTCTGAAAGATCTATTTTAAATATTTTAAACAGCGATAATTTATGTTTCCCGAGATCTCTCGTTGTAGCGCGTGTATATGCTGAAAGAGGCGATATTCGTGTTCGAGATTTGCAGATAAAAGGCGATAGTATGAGACGATCCAGAGGCTTGCTACAGAAACGACTAGCAGAAGAGCTTGTAAATAAAGCTCAAGTTCGTATACCTACTAATGGATGTGGGATTCGTGAAATAAGGTTGTTTTCAAAATATCTGGCTTTAGAATCGATAGCAATAGTAGTATATAAATTTTGCACTCTAGGAAAAGGTGAAAAACCTATTTTTGACGGGACATCAGAAGTGTTGGCATTGAAAGGAGAAATTTTATATACTTTAAGAATATTATACTATAGTAAGAAAAAACATTTCCAGACTATTTTGAATATTTAAAAAGCATCAGGCAGTCACGGTTTCTGTATCCCGTATAACAACTCGTATACAAACGAGCGAGAGCATAGATGTTCTTTCAAATGTAAAGCTTGCTTGAGAAGACCTATATGTGAAAGAACCTTACGTATAAATTGTAATGACTACTTGCGAACTTTTGAAAATCAAGAATGTTATGATTATCATAAAAAAGAAGGGTCATATGTTTTTACAAAAAAGAGGAAAGCGAGTATTTGCAAAAGCATTTTTATTTGTAAAAAATGTCTAATTCGTGTCAAGGGAAGAGAAAAAAATCGCGGACATCGTTGTGGCTACTTTTATTGTAACATATGCAAATGCTATAAAGAATATAATCATTTTTGTTACATGGCTCCGCTACAAGGACCAAAAAAGAAATCTGCGACTGCGGATGATAACAAAAGAGAGAAAAAAATATTCGTTTTTTATGATTTTGAAACTAGACAGGACAAGCCTGTTTCAGGAAGGGTTAGACTTAGAGTATGTCCCAACTTTGTGTTGCATAACAGGTTTTTACAGATTGTTTAGATAATAATGACTTGAATGAAAATTGTGATACTTGCAGAATTCGTCAATTTATTTTTCGGAATAATCCTGTCAAGGAGTTTGGAGATTTTACGATTCGAGAAACATCGAACTTTCTGCGTATAATATGTATCGCACATAACGCAAGAGGATTTGATGCGCAATTTATTTAATTTGTCAAAAATTTTCAAAATTTTTATGTATATATATATGCAGAGTGGTCTGTATAAGGAAGCTTCTCTAGGTGGCTTATCTCCTTTTGGTAGTAGCACCAGGCGTTGCTTTTTCTAGTTCTTTGGATACGTCCCTTTTTCAAGACATGAGTTGTACAAGTCCACAAAGACATCGGGGCGTGCCTGTATAGTTTGTTTCGATGCAATATTGGGTATGCCATCCAGACCTGGAACCTTGTTGTTCCCAATTCTTTTGCATGCAGCCAGTAATTCCTCTGTGGTGATTGCTGGAACGGTTTCGTCATTCGCCTTCGCTTCAGGAATAGCTGTAACTTCTAGTTAAAGGGGAAACAGTGTGGTCACCATACGATCCAGCAATTCCGGGCTTTTAGGAGGGGAGATATATTTTTTTATCTTTTTCATTATTACCTTTCTTTATCTTTTTCATTACTACTTGGTACGGTTGCCCCCAGGGGTCTAGCTCTACCTCGTCCTGTAACTCTTTTAGGCACCGTCGTTTATTCTTTTGGTTTTCCCTCTTAAGTATCCGTTTAGGATTCTTCATTTCTTTTTTAGGGCGTTCCACGTCAGTGGGCCAAGCACTGACCCTTGAGGTACGCCTCCTGTAACTTTATAGGTCTTGGTACCGTTCTCTGTGTCATATAATAGGATTCTGTCCTTCAAATAGTCGGACATCATTCTTCTTATATATAAAGGCACATCCTGTTTCCGGAGTGCTTCGTGTATTTCACATTCTGTGTGTGTGTATCTGCACAACACCCACGGTGCTGTGCAGACACACACACACAATAGGATTCTGTCCATCAAATAGTCGGACATCATTCTTCTTATATATAAGGGCACATCCTGTTTCCGGAGTACTTCGTGTATTTCTCTCCATTTAGCCGAATTGAATGCATTTTTGACATCCAATGTAACTATGGCGCAGTACTTCTTTTTTCCTCCCTCCTATCTTTTCCCCTCTATCGTTGTTTGCGCAGTGTCGATCACTAGGCTAACTGCGTCTAGGGTTGAATGATTCTTCCTAAAGCCATTTTGGTGTTCCGCTAATCCACCTTTTTCTTCTATATAATGATCCATTCTGTGTGTGTATGCACAACACCTACGGTGCTAAAGCAAATATCTCTCTTTGTCCACATAAGTCACGTTTTAAGTTCGGACATTCCCGAAGAGTTATGCGCCAGTCCGTATAAGTCCGCAAAAGTCTGCATAAGTACCGTTTCATATATAACTATGTCTGCACAAGACCCGTTGTATGAGATTATATATAAGATTTTATATATGTGTGTGTATTTTTTTTCTCTCGGAGAAAAAGGTATTAGGGAAAATCTTAGAAAGACCATAGCTGGCTTTGTTCATGGAGTCGTCGGAACAACCCCATCCCCACCGTCAGCCGTGTGTCGGATTCGCACCGACTAAACCCATTCCTCCTACGGCCAGGTGAAGAAACACCGATACGTGAGAGGAAACGCCCTCCTTTGCCTCTACCTACCCTTAGTAAAGGTGCACCTAGCCCCATCTTCTGTTCCCTTGAACCTTGCGGTACGACCGTCGAGTAGTGCATCGCGGGGAGGCGAAAAGCTTGTTGTCCTCTTCTATTTGATGTGGTCGTCATCTCGTCTTCTTCTTTCGGCACCGTCCGGGCGTCTACTTCTTACTGCATCGTTCGGTCGTCTACTTTTCTTCTGTTATTGCCATCTTTTAAGGCTCCTCTTTCTTCACCGTGTCCAGGGCGCGCCTGAATACAATGCAGCTGCCGGAGCCAGCAACACGTTTGCAGCCTTATTCCTTTTGTCCATCATCTTTGCAGTGAAAACAGCTCGCTCCCATCTGGCATTGCGCCATGCGATGATCGGCTTCTCTACACTTATAGCAGAGGGTCGATCTATCTACTTCATTACACTCATCCTTTCAATGTCCAAAGCCTAAGCACTTGTCGCACCGCACTACCTTTACTCGCTTTCTAATCCTACAATTTACAAGGCCTACGCAGATGTGTCCTATTTCTAAGAGCTCCTCGGCCTCTCTCTCGCTGAGTATCATTATGGCCATTCTAAGGCCCTTCGTGTTGGGCTTTAATAGAGTCACCCTCCTGCCGTTGCCTGGCTTTATGAGGGCTCCTCCCATTGCTACTCTCACCTCTTTTGCCGTTGCTTCCGGCACCATGTCCCTTATTTCTAGGGTGGCCTTCCGTTCTTCATTTTTGACCTGTCCAAGGCCCAGCACTGCATTTTCTACTTCCGCAGTAAACGCTGTCCTGTCAGACCCTCTTCCCAGTTTTAGATGGATGTCTCCACTTCTTGTTTGTTTGACTCCCAGCACCTTCGTTCCAGTGGTGTCCGGGTTTACATCTTGTCGGATTTTTCCCATGACCCGCGTATGTCGTGTTTTTCCTCACTTTCATTCACTAGAATCCCTTCAGGGCGCTTGTTTGTGTTGGGCCTGGCTTTCGCCGGTGGCTCTGGTGCATTGTGAGGGGCTCTCGAGGCGAGGGTTGCACGTTGCATCACCGCTTTCTCCTGTCGTTGTCTCTTCCTGTCATGTGTTCCTCCGCTCTTCTCTTCTGGGCTATTAGTTAGACTTCCTCTTGGCCTCTTGCTTCCGTCACTGGCAACTACCGCGTCTTTGAGAAGTCGTACTCGCGCGCCTCTCCTTTCATTCTCCCGTGTTACGTGCCACATTTGGTAATAGTCTACTTCACCTTCATAGCGTGCATCATTATTATTTCCTTCCTCGTGCTTTTTCCTTAACTAGATTAGTAGAACTTTAAGTTGTTCAGCACGTTCTGTGGTGCGTTTTACGTCCTTTGGTGCTGACTGATAGTGCTCAATAAGTTCATCTACTTTCTTTTCTAACTTTGTTCTCTTCTTCCTTGCAAACTTCTATGGCTTCTTGCCGAGATTTTCTGTAGTCTGCTATTTGTGCTATTAACGAGGTGCTGTCCATGCTCCTAGCACTGACGTACTTTTTAGGCACTCGTCCCGCATAAAGAGTTTCGAAGAAACGTCTTATACCCAGGGCGAACGCCTATTGTATTTGACCAGAAATGTGTTTTTTTTTTCTGGGCTATTTTTCACAAAAAGTTTTTTTCATAAAAGTATTCTGGCTATTTTGTAGAAAATTAAATTATGAACAAATTCACAGTATTTAAAAATCCTAAATACCCTATTAAAAAAAGTATTTCTACTAGCGAAGCCGCATTCTCCAAAAATTGATTTTCCGTCCGTGCGCAGGACCTGATGTTTATAAGAAGTGAGCTTATATTACACAACATACTTGCTCAAAACAACTTTTTTAGTCGAATTCACTATGTATATTAAATATACTATATTCTACATGATCACCATATATATGCATCATTTTAGACATACTTTTGTAGACCAATAAAGGTAGAAACTGACATTTCTTTACTACTAAATTCTTGAAAAACTAAACTTTTAACACTTGCTTCTATAAAATACATGTACAATGACTATATATGTTCAATATACTATATTCTAAGCCATCACTGAGCATATGTCTCTATATATACGTATATTTAATATTTTATCCCTCTTCATAACCTTAAATCTTAAGAAAATACGAATTGTTTTCACTCTAACTATATTAAATTAAAATATTAAACACTTGCACTGTAAATGTATATTATCATACTCATCACCATGTATATATACGCATACTTTTACTAATTTTTGTACGAAGTGACCTTATATTACACTTCATACTTTCTTAAACGAACTTTTTGCACTTAAACTCACTATATATATTGAATATACTATATTCTACACTACGCCTAGCCTAAATTTTTAGAATGTTTTTACCCTACTTTCTTTTACCTTTTTTTGGACTAAACCTTCTCTTTCTTCTGTCTTCGTGAATCTTGTAATCCTGTTACTTTCTTATCACTCCTTTTTTTTTAAAGCACACGCATCATCACACTATATTATTTCACAGCCCGTATCCTGTAAGCCTGTGAACAGTAGAGACTTGTCAGTAGTATATGGGCTGGTATGGAGAGACTGGGCGTGGCCTAGGTGACGTCACCAGTCCCGTGGCTGGCGCCAGTTGTTTATGTAAACAGAAGCCCATGTTTATATCAACAGTAGCTGATAAGGTTAATAAACATGATTTACGTCCGCTACTGTCATAAACAGTCTGTAATCGATGGGTGCCTTTTGTTTATTTATAAATAATTATAAATAATTTTTAAACAAAAGCTATATGGCGCATACGATGTCATAAGGTTAACATGATTTACGACCGCTACTGTCATAAACAGTCTGTCATCGATGGGTGGCTTTTGTTTATTTATAAATAATTATAAAAAATTTTTAAACAAAAGCATATCACGCATACGATGGCAGCCCTCCCCCTTTTACCCAAGCAGACCCGAGCGCGACTCTCTCTCTCTCTCTCTCTCTCTCTCTTTCGCTGTCTACTCCATACCGGCCCCGAGCTCGAACGCACGTGCGCGACTCTCGCTATACCAGCCCGTAGCCCCCTCTCCTTCTACACTATAGTAGCCCCTGAGCTCTGGCGCGGTGGCTCCCGCCGCTGCTGTACCGGACCCGCTTCTCTCTCTCTCTCTCTCCCCTCTCTACGCCATACTCGCGCGCGTCCGCCAAAGCCGCCGTCTACCTGTCGTATACCTGCTGTTTGGCTTTTATTGCCCTTGCGCCGGCTCTGATCTTTTCTGCGCTGTAAAGAGAGAGATTGTTCCACGTATATAATTTATATGGTGGCCCTGAAAAGGGCCGATTGTTTTTGAAATATATATTATTGCAATTAGCGTTTCAGCTTGCTGTAGCCGTCTTTTTCGGGGCACGAAAAGGTGTTTGTGGAAAAGGATTTTTGATTCTGTGACGAGGAGGAGGAGGAGGAGGATTTTTTAGCCAGATTATTATAACCGCTTTTCTCTGGATACGAGAAAGTGTTGGTTGAGAATGACGACTGATTGTTCTGCTTTCTTGGCTCCTTGCTTCTCATGAGAGGCTGTCTCTCCTCCCACGTAGAACCTTTTTTCTGCTCTTTGCTCTGCTCCTGTCTCATGGTCGAGTTGCTGCTTTACCGGCCGCTTGACGAATGATTCGCATCGAAATGAATGCGTGCATATATTACTCTACTACTCGGTGCCGCAAAGCTTACTCTAAATTTCGGCTTTGGGGATCGTTCATGGGAGTGGGGGTTTTTGCACGCATAAAAAGAGAAATTCTAGCACAATATTTATTTACTAAAAAACGCGTAAGAGTCGAATGACTCAGCTTACAATGAAATAATAAAATGACACGAGCGCGCGCACACACATACAAACATACTTACACAGCCGCACACACACACACTCTAAATTTTTGCACTATAAATTATACACAAGCGATACACCTACACTTGCGAGTGGCGCGTTGTTGGCGTAGTTGACGTGTGGGCCCTCCTCGCAGTAAACCAGGCACCAACTCTTTCGGCGGAGTAGGCATCCGATGAAAGTCGTAAGGTACGCTGCGGTTGCGGCGTGCTGTCGGTGGCGTACCTTGGACGTTGTTGTCGTCGCCTGGTGATGATGGTGGAGGCGAAGGCGATCTCGGTGAATCCATATCCAGGATGCAGGGGCAGGGCTGTCCGTTGCACTTCCAGCAGCGAAAGAGAAGGCACCTCCAGCACTGCTGCCACACGTCGTGCTCCGAACTGTTGGTGATGCACACTCTGCACCTCACGTTTATCGGCACAAACTGTACAGCCAGAGAAGCCTTTAGCTCGGCTTCTCGCTGTTTTTGTTGCAACAGCACTGACATGTCCAGCATTCTCTGCTGGTAGCGCTCGAGCTGGCCGTTCAGCTTCTCCATTGCACGTTTCTTAGCTTCGATACTTGCGAGAAGCGCATCGCGTTGGGCTGCTAATTTTTTCAATTCTGCCATGATGATGGCCACGTGTGTGCTCTCTGTAGGGACTCAGAGCGGACTGATCGGTGCAAGCCGTGTCATAGGCGTAAGCCATTGAGAAAAATTTCTGTACGTAGAGGGAGATCGCACTCTTTGCCTTTTAACGACATTCTTAAGAATGCGAGACCGTTGGTAACGCTAGACTCGGACTGAATTGTTTGTATACACTTGAGCTCCAGCGTCTTGGGCTTATCAGAAAAAATCGGAGACGGGTGAGAGCGAAAGAAAGGTTCTCAATGTCTCGCGAATCAGCTCCAGGAAGTATCGTGTGATCATGAAGTCGGGCTTTGTTATCGCCAACTGATTAGTTTTCAAAACTAAACACAGAGAACGAATCATCGGATCTCCGGTAGACACTTGAGAGTTAGTGTAAACTGTTTGTACAAAAGATTGCAGGTCTCCGGTAAGAGAGATTAAAAGAGTCAGCCGCAGAGTCATAAAAATCTGTTCGGTCCGTGTAACAGGATCTAGCGCTGGCAACGGTCCGTTCTCTGAGACGTTCGCTATCTGACTTATGACTGCTACATACCTAAACCGCAAATAGCGACTATGGTATCAGATTCATTTCTTTCGATCACTGCTTGCAACCCTGATTTCTCAGCTATGGTTGTAATATGAGCTACACTTTGTTTTAAAACAAATCCCCCTCTTTCGCGATTTCTCTGCTTTGTGATACTTCTTATTCGTTGAAATCACTCCTAAAAAGGGCATGATATTTTCCAATCAGCCCTGAGCCGTCTACAAAACTCCTCTGTAATCCAGCGCAGCCATCAGTCTCTCTCGAAATGCGTGTCATTGGGAGAGGCAGCTTACCACGTGTCGCAGAAATGTATAGTGCTACGTACGAAGTTCGCGATGCGATCCTGAGCGTAGCCAACGCGCTCAAGGGTCGTCACTTATCTGTGCAGAGGAAGTGTACGCGTGAGTGGTATGTGCGCGTTCACCGCATGTCTGAGGAGAGGCTGCGGCGCGAGCTGCGCTGCTTGCTTACGCATTGCGCGTACCGCTGGATCACAGCGTATTATCAAAAATACTTTCGACATTCGAGTATCGTGATAAAAATCGTCGGCAGTTTTTTGGTGGAGCGCGGTGCACGCGATGTGTACTGCCTGCGGCATATAATCGAGGAACATGGTAAGCGTTTACACTGCTCCCTACAATTAGTTTAAAAAAAAACAATAATACTTAATTTTTTCTTCATAGCCCGAATTACCCTGCAGGAGGACGCTGAGGAGAGCGACAGCGACGCAACGCTGTTTGTTGTATCGTCACCTCCTTCACCACAGCGAACCACTTCATCCGAGGAGGAGGAGGAGGAGGAGGAGGAGGATGACCCGGAGGAGGAGCAGGAGGATATACAAGCTCCTATGGAGGAGCCCGTGGAGGATGATGCTGAGAGCGAGATGGAGGACAGCGATAACGGCGATGATCGGGCTGGCGTCTCCGAGCAGGCTGTCTACAGAGCGGGCGCTCCAGCACCGCTGAGAGGTAGCGAGCAAACGATGGAGGCTGCGATGATTCTGCTCTCGTTCCGCTACGAGCCAGCTCCCGAGTTTGGTCCTACGAGAGCCGAGGTTTTCGAGGGCTTTGCGACTCGG
Source organism: Nasonia oneida (assembly GCA_037356405.1). Taxonomy (NCBI): domain Eukaryota; kingdom Metazoa; phylum Arthropoda; class Insecta; order Hymenoptera; family Pteromalidae; genus Nasonia; species Nasonia oneida. Next base: position 10,303 of record JAZHPH010000722.1, on the reverse strand, counting down.
GATGAGACCGCTGAGGAAGTTGCGATGAATCCGTATGCACGCTTCGACCAATACAGCTCGTTCGACCGTCGTATTAACGAGAGTAAGATAATTTTTTTAACTTTTCTTAAAAAATTATTATTACTAACAATAATAATTTTTTAAGTTATCAGACGTCGTCTGAACGAAGGCATGGAGCCCTGTCCGGATACAGATCCAGAAAATGACGCGGCTATGATTTTTCAAGCTGCTGCGTTACGAATTGTGAATAACGGTCGTGCGCAGGAAGTACGTTGGTTAAACAACTTGCTTGAAAAATCAGCAGACGAGTTATTTTCTATGACTGCCTTCGAGATGGCCGAGTTGTTTAGCGACATCATTCAATGCTACAACGGTCGTGCGGAATAATGAAGGCTCGCTTTTTTGCAGTCAACGACGATAATGTCAGCAGCAGCAGCGAGGAAGAGGGCCCATCATCGCCGGAAATATCATCAGACTCTTCAACAGCGCTGAGCCCTACATTGTCGATGCTGCAGGAGGTCGGGTTCTACGATGCGGGTCACCCGATCATCGATGACAGCACTGCGAGCGGCATATCGCAGGTAGGCGGCGGCGGCGGTGACGGCGGCGATACCTCGAGCGAAGAGGCACCGTCACCGAGCAATAGTAGTGGTTCTGCTGTAGCTTCTGATTTGGATCAGGAGGAGGAGGAGGAGGAGGAGGAAGCTCGTGACGATGAGCGTTATCGTCGCTTCGAAATTATCGCGAATACGGTGCATCGCGTACGGAAATTCCGTACAGACGCTCGCCGTCTGACGCTACGGATTAAAACACCGCCGCGTGGGATCAACATGCTCAGCTGGGTTGAGTTAGCAATACGCGACATTTATGAGTATTTGTTAACTCTAATCAAAAGCGAGAGCGATCGCGTCGGTGTTTCAATCTTTAGCGAATATTTCGCAAACGGGTCAGCAGGGCTCTCGTATCGTCTCGCGAGCGCGCTGACTGGCGATGATTTATGGTCTGTGGTGTCTGGACTCGTTCAGAGCAACGCAAATTTTCGAGTCGACGAGTCATTTACCGTTTGTTTGACCGTCGTAGAGATGCCTGTAGGTGCAGGTGGCTCTCGACGGAAAAACTTGACCGTCGATAGCGTTTCTCAACGGTCCATCATTCAGATCGGCAATCGTGACAATCTCTGTCTGTCGAGAGCGCTCGTTGTAGGCGAGGCGAAAATCGCGCTTCAGACGAACGATACCCCGGCGATGCGAGCCGAGTGGAACGTCATCCGCGACGGTCGTAGGCAACTACAGCATGAACGAGCTGTAAAATTGTGTCAGGATGCCGGTGTCCTCGTACCTCGCGAAGGTTGCGGTGTACGAGAGCTTCGTCAATTCCAGCATTATTTTACTGCTCGTGGTACAGCTTTAGTTGCTTACGAGAAAGACTCGATGGGCAGCGGTGAAGCACCATTTTTTGACGGACGCTGCGATGCCTGCACAAACTTAATATTTTTGCTCTACTCCGAGCTTCATTACGACGTGATCGTCAATATTTTTGGAGCTGCGAAGGCAAAATTTTTCTGTACTTTTTGCAATCGCGGCTACAGTAATATCGAGGATCACAACTGTAGGCAGTTGTGTTCGCGCTGCTTCGTCTCGCCACCCTGTAGCGAGAACGAGGCTTTGCAAAAATGCGCATCGTGCAATCGCAGTTTTTTCGGCGATGTATGTTTTCGCAACCATACGGTTGTGGGATCATACAAAGCGAGGCACAAGCGATTGTGCGATGTGTTGCAGATTTGCCTTACCTGCTGCAAAAGCGTGAACCGGCAGCGCGGTAAGCACGAGTGCGGCAAAAATTGGTGTCGACATTGCAAGTCGACACACGGTTATAATCAGCACTGTTTTTATACAGCCGAAAAAAAAAGCTTCAACGAAAAAATATCTTTATGTTTTCTACGATCTGGAAACGATGCAAGAAGCATCGTATCGAGGCGATGAAAGCATAAAGATGCACGTCCCGAATGTCTGCGTTGCACAGCAAGTCTGCACGGAGTGCATAAGTTCTGACGACATTTCAGAATGGTGTCCCTCGTGCGGTGTGCGCGAGCATGTATTTACCGAAGATCCCGTTGGTCAGCTGCTACAGCTTGTAGTATGCGACAAAACGGACTTTGAAAATATAATATGCATCGCGCACAACGCACGAGGGTACGATGCGCAATTCGTTTTACGACAGCTTGTCGAACGTAAAATAAATTGCGCGCCAAGCATCATACTGAATGGTCAGAAAATACTGTGCATACGGTATGGACGCACAAAGTTCATCGATAGTCTCAGCTATTTTCAAATGAAGTTGGCCGCGTTGCCTGCTACATTTGGTTTAGGTGAGACTACGAAAAAAGGCTGTTTTCTGCACCTTTTTAACACATCGGCTAACGCCGAATACCGTGGCGCCATACCGGATGCGCACTATTATTCGCCTGACACTATGTCATCGAGCGAGCGCGAACAGTTCTTGCTGTGGCACAACGAGATGCGTGCAGCGAACGCAGTATTCGATTTCAGCAAGGAAATCGTCGACTACTGTCGCATGGATGTGACGATTCTGCGTCGCGCGTGTGTGGCTTTCAGAAAAATTTTTCTCGAGGTCGGAGACACGGACCCGTTTGTAGTGGCTACTACAATCGCGTCCGCGTGCTCTCATCTCTATAGAAAAAGTTTCTTAAAGCCACAGACTATAGGAATAGTCCCCAGGGGCGGGTACCGGCGCGCCGACAAGCACTCCCAAAAAGCCGTCGAGTGGCTGCTGCAGTGCGAACGAGAGATCGGTCGCGAAATCGTGCATGCAGGCAGAGCGCGCGAATATCGGCTTCCCGAGGGATTTTTGGTCGACGGATTCTTACCATCTACCAATCCAGCAGAAAATCCCATTGTTTTTGAATACCAGGGCTGCTATACGCATGGCTGCCCTGAATGTTTCAAAAACAATCGCAACAAGCCGAATGCCTGGGGTCGTACTTTCGACACGTTGCTCGAGAGTACACGCGCTAAAATCGCGCAGATCCAGCAGCTCGGTTACGAGACGCGCGAAATTTGGGAGTGCGAGTTTGACAGAGTCAAGCGTGAAAACCCCGAAATCGCCAAGTACGTGTCGGAGCATTCGATCATCAGCAAAATAACGCTTAATCCTCGTGACGCGTTCTTCGGCGGACGGACCGAAAATTTCGTCGCAGTTTACGATGCTAAGCCAGGCGAGCGTATTCTGTATATAGATATATGCTCGCTGTATCCTTACGTTTGTAAACGAGGCAGATTTCCGCTCGGTCATCCAAAGGTTTACGTCGGCGAGGAATCTGATGAGCTGACGGGTGACAATCTCAACAATTTTTCGGCCATAGATGGGCTGGTAAAATGTAAGGTTTTACCGCCGAGAAAATTGTATCAGCCTCTTTTGCCGATAAAAATGCACGGCAAGCTTCCCTTCGCACTGTGTCGTACATGCTGCGAAGAGATGCGGCAGAGCGATTGTTGCCACCCGGATGCGAGTCAGCGAGAGTTCAGCGGAACCTGGGTGGCGGATGAGCTGCGAAAAGCCATCGAACTCGGCTATACTATAACTGAAATATTCGTCATATGGCAGTATAGTATGACCGAGTACGATCCGCTCACAGGTGAAGGAGTACTTTTCGCTGGCTACATCGACACTTTCTTGCGATTAAAGCAGGAAGCATCGGGATTTCCAGCTTGGTGCGTCGACGCGGAATCGAAAGCGCGTTACATTCGCGAGTATCGCGAGAATGAGGGGATATCGCTCGAGTTGGAAAAAATCGCGACAAACCCTGGCCTGCGCACTGTTGCGAAGCTCTGTCTGAACTCTTTCTGGGGCAAGTTCGGACAGCGCGATAATTTAAAACAGACGGTGATCGTCAAGGAGCGCGAAGACCTCCTTAAACTTCTAACGGCCGAGGATAAAGAGGTTTTGAGTCTCCTGCTGGTCAACGAGGAGGTGATGTACGCGAGCTGGCAGTACATCGACGATGCTGTGGAGTCTACTCCATATACGAACGTAGTTATAGCAGCCTACACGACAACTCTGGCCCGCTTGAAACTATTTTCGTATTTGGAGAAGCTCGGCAAGCGAACGCTGTACTGCGACACTGATTCGTGTATATTTGTATGTAACGAAAACGCACAAGAATACAGACCCCCGTTGGGCTCGTTGCTCGGCGATATGACCAACGAGCTCGACGAAGGGACTTATATTACGAGCTTCCTCTAGGGTGGTCCGAAATTTTACGGCTACAGAACCGTGAATTCGAGAACTGGCGAGGTATCCGAAAAATGTAAAGTCAAGGGAATCTCGCTAAATTTCTCGAATTCTTTGAGAATAAATTATTCTAGCATTAAGAGTATGATTGAAAATTATTTTAAGCCTGATGAAGAGAATGAATGCATTAATCTTAAGTTTAATTCTATTAAAAGATTGCCAGATCACACTGTCGTCACGCGAGCAGAGGTCAAATCGTGTAGCATAGTTCTAAAAAAGCGTAGGTATGTTACTCCCGGGTTATCGCTCCTGTACGGTTACAAAAGTTAAGTATAGTATGTAAGTTGTTTGTGAATAAATAAAAGTAAATTTAAGAATCCCGTTTTTGTATTAGTTTTTAAGTAATATAAATTGTTCTGCGTTATGTTTAATATATTTATAATAAAAAAAAGTATTTTAAACTTTTTCTTGTAATTATAACATCCTTCTCTCTCTCCTTTACCCACTCATCATCGCACGCTTATAGGCGAGCCGTACATGCACGCGTATAGACGGCTCGTCCGCGGATGATACTCGTGGCCGCTAATATACGCTTATAAGCGGCCCGCGTGAGTATACGCGTATACGAGGCCCCGCGAGAGTACACGCGTATACGCGGCCCGCGCCCGCCGCCGCCCCCCGCGGTAGAGGAGGAATAATATTAATAAAAAGCGCTTTTCGGGAAGAGAGCGCATTAGTCGAAAAGATGGATACGCGTTGGAAGCATCCTTTTACGGCGTGCATAGCAGGACCGACAGGAGCTGGAAAAAGTTGGTTTCTGAAAAAATTTCTCGAGCATCTGCCGGAGATGTGCGATGCTCGCTTCGACAGGGTTCTGCTCTACTATACCGAGTGGCAAGAGACGTACCGCAGTGAATTCAAAGTTGGCGGAAGTGCTGCTGTACCTATCGAGTTTCGAGAGGGACTTCCACAGCGAAGCGATTACGTGGATACGGGAAAGAAAAAATTACTGATTCTCGACGACTTGATGCGAGAATCATCGAACGATATAGTTCTGGATTTGTTCTCGCGTTCGTCTCTTCATTTGAATTTGTCGGTCTTTCTGGTGACGCAGAATATTTTTCACCAGGGAAAGTCTCAGCGCGACATAAGTTTAAATTCAAAGTATCTCGTTATATTTAAAAATCCTCGCGACAGAGCTCAGATTCGGCATCTCGCGCGACAAATTTATCCGGAAGATCCGAGGTTTCTGCAGGAGGCTTACATAGACGCTACGCGCGGACCTCACTCGTATCTTTTTCTCGATCTAACTCAAGCGGCCGTGGACGAGTATAGGGTTCGCACGTGTATATTCCCAAGCGACGATATTCAGTACGCCTACGTGCCGAAATTCGGTAAAAAGTGAAAATACAAAATAGGTGTGCAGAGCTCTCGGCATAGACAGTAGGCGAGAAGCTATGGCGCCAACAACATCGAAGAAGAAACAGGCTGGCTGTTGTATACCCGTCGTGGCTACGCTCGACACCAAGCATTTCAACAGAAAACGAGTAGCTGTACTGAACGCTCTTTGTCACACGGACGGCCAACAACGTACTGCTCTTTTACGCACAGCCGACAAGAGACTCGTGCGTTGCATATGCGAGTGCGCTTTGAATATCTTGCAAGGTGTGATCAAAATCAAAGACTCGCATAAACGACGACTCAAAAAGCACAAAAACGTGCTGAGAAAATTGACTATTTGCAATAATAAGAAATCTGTCAGCGATTGGCAGAAGAAGAAACGAGTTCTCGTACAGCACGGTGGTGCTTTTTTGCCGCTTCTACTCGCACCTATTATCGGGGCTCTTGTCTCGAAGTTATTCAATTCAAACTCAGCAGCAGCGGAAGACTAAGATGGATCGTGCGAGAAAAATGATTATCGTGCCCGAAGATATGTTTTCGCGCATAAAAAACGTTCAGCCAGCAGCAGCAGCACCACCATCGCCAGTAGTAAACGAGTCGTGTGAGAACTCTGTTCAAACGTGCGGCGATAATCTCTCGAGACTCGATTCCGAGATGCACACGATTCTACATTCGAATAAATTTACAGATGAGCGTGAAAAATGTCAAAATTATTTACAAGTACTGCGCCGATATCTGTTTTTCAAAGATTCCGAACATCACGCTGAACACGATTACGAGCGCGACGTCGACGAAATAGAGGCGACATCGGCACCAATGACTGAAGAAATTATACTCGACAGCGTGCCCAAGAGTTACGCTCAAAAAACGCGGCTTCTGCTGAAACACTGGAAAACCGTTGCCGGCGATCGTCTCAAGTGGGATAGCACTGGCAGAGTCAGTATAGACGGCCGGCCCATACAAGATTCCAACATTATAGAACTGATTAGCGACGTTGTCGCACGCAGGAAAAAAACACTGGATCAGTCGGAAGTGCCCATCGGTCGTTTACCTTTCGCCAAATTCATCAAGACAGTCGACACACCGATAAAGCTGATTGGAAACCCGGAAATAGTGAAAATTGGTAAAAATTTTACAGAGCCGAATAATACAGCGAAACGACGACTGCCTAGTAAAGAGAGCATCGACGCGTTGATGGAAATACACAACGCTAGTAGCAGCAGCAGCGAATCACCGGCATCGCCTGCTTTGACGAGAAATCGGGCAAAGAACAAGTGGCTACGTCTCGCAAACTTTTAAGCATGGCGTCGTCGTCGTCGTCGTCGTCGTCGTACGAGCAGCAATACTACGATGTCTCGCACGAGGCTGGTTACGCGGGTGCGCGCAATCTCGTGCGTGTAAATCGAAAAGGCAAATTATTTAGCGCGGCTGACACGCGGGAGAAAGAACGTATATACGAGTGGCTTAGTAATCAAGACGCCTATACTCTTCACAGACCCGTTAAGCGTAAATTTCCGCGATTAAGTTACAACGTGAGCAACATGGACGACGTATGGGAGTGCGATTTGCTTCAATTAACCACGATCAAAGAGCACAACGACGGATACTGTTACCTACTCGTAGTGGTGGATGTATTGAGTAAACACGCGTGGCTGGAGCCTCTACGCGATAAAACTACAGCCAACGTCACCGCAGCCTTCGGACGAATACTCGAGCGCAGCAACGGTCGCGTCCCGATACTCTTACAATCCGACAAGGGTAAGGAGTTTGTAGGCTCGATGTTTCAGGAATTTTTGAAAAAACGCGACATCAAATTCCGTACTGCTCGAAACCCCGATATCAAAGCGGCTGTGGTGGAAAGACTAAACCGTACTATACGCGAACGAATGTGGCGATACTTTTCTCACAATAACACGCAACGTTACATCGACGTGGTGCAGAAAATCATCGAGGCTTACAATCATACGCAACACAGCGGTACAAAGATGCGCCCCTGTGACGTGAGCATCTACAATGCTGCGAAAGCGCGCGAAAATTTAGCAAAAAGAGCTCATCTGCAATCAACATACAAGAATCGCGAAAAGATGGCGTCAGGTGTAATGAATAAATACAAGCCCGGATCTTATGTACGCATTAGTCGCACGAAAAATACTTTCGAGAAGGGATACGAAAAAAACTTTAGCGAGGAAGTTTTCAAGATTAAGCGCATATCCAACAGACAGCAGTTACCAACGTTTATCCTGGAAGATTTGAACGGCGAGGAGATTGACGGCTTTTTCTATCTCGAGGAGCTCGCTCACGTTGGCACGAAACGCATGTCGGACGCTGCTGAGCAATTCAAAATAGAACGCGTAATTCGTACAAAGGGTCGTGGCTCGAAGAAGCAGCTACTCGTTAAGTGGGCTGGCTATCCGGACAAATTCAACTCGTGGATCAAAGCCTCTGAAGTACAAACAATTTAAAAATGGACCAGAACGATTTTTACCTAGTTCTGCCTAGCAACAGCAGTATGACGTACTACAGCGAAAACGCCACCAGCTGCTTTACAACGCAGCTCTCGCGCGAGCTCAGACTCAGCGGGAATTGGTCCGTTGCGCTCGTCGAAATTCACGTGCCGAGCACTGTCATGCACATTCAAGAATCGGATGCCTTTTACACGTTTAAACAGTCGGAAAAGGCAAAACAGGAAACGCATTTTTTTCCGCACGGTATTTACGACAAGATCGAGCAACTAGCCAACGAAATAAATAAATCAGCTGCCTTTCACGATCATCTGCTGTGCAACGCAGACACCCTTTCAAAAGGGCTACTACATGCTACAGCGCAAGTGTGCCTGCGATGATCAGCATCAGACAACGTTTAACGAAAAAATTTGCCGCATTTTCGGTTTCGAAGATTCCGAGACTAGGCGAAAAAATGGCACCTTTGTCACGTCGTCAATGGGTAGTGTAGTCGCACTAGGAAACAGACCAGCATCGCTTTCCCGAGCTATTCCCGATCAGCTCTACGTGTACACGGATGTATGCGAGCCACACACTGTAGGCGACACTCAAGCTGCTCTACTGCGTATAGTTTCCGTGGATAGTGCAAAGTACAAATTCGGCAGTAATATCGTGAGACATTTTGCACCTGCTCATTATATTCCGCTTTTACATCACAGTTTTCGCTCGATTGTCATAGATATAAGGTATCAGCACGGAGTGCGAATACCATTCGAATATGGAACGCTGACGGTTACGCTTCACTTTAAACGTAATCGCTAGAGAGAGAGAGAGAGAGAGAGAGAGAGAGAGAGAGAGAGAGCAATGCTATGTCACGATGAGTCACTACATACGCTACTACGACGAGCAGGTAGGCGGTGGAGGAGTGAGACACGTCTATTCCGGTTCAACGTATCAGCGCGGACGAGGTGTAGGTGCGTGGCTCGGAGGTTTATTTCGCAAAATTCTTCCGTACATCGCTTCCGGTGCCAGAGCTGTGGGCAAAGAGGCTGTGCGCACAGGCATCAACGTGTTGGACGACGTTGCAAACAACGGCTCGAATTTCAAGAAGGCGTTCAAATATCGTACTAAAGAGTCTGGAGAAAAATTGAAGAGAAAAGCCGGTGAAAAGATAGCAGAAATGATGAAAGGCTCTGGTTATAAATCACGCACAATGCATTGAAGGCGTCAGTTGAGAAAGACGCGTACATCGAATACAATCGGCTCTAGCAAAAAACGCAAACAACATACGGCAGGACGGAAGAAGAGAGTCACGAGAAAAACGAAGAAGAGGCCTAAAAAGAGAAGTACACACCAGCAGCAGCAGAGTTTGAGAAGTGTTACGGATATTTTTGGTCCTAGGCGTATTTAGTTTGGGGTAAAAATGGCATTTTTACATTCTCACTCGACGGAATGCATGTCCAGCGAGCTGGATCTTTTCACGCTTCCAGCCACCCAAACGTCGATTGAAAGCAGCAGCTTTCTGCATTATAAGCCTGTGTCGTCTCTTAGCGACGATGTCGACGCACCATTGGAATTTGTCGTGCCGGCAGGTAGCGAGCATTACTTTGATCTGGCTCACACTATGCTTCATGTTCAGGCTAAAATCGTACCCGCTGACGAGGCTACCGCAACGACCGAAGACCTTAAAGTCGGACCGATCAACAATTTCATGCATTCAATGTTCAATCAGATTGACGTTTTTTTCAATCAGAAAATTGTTTCGCCGCCTAATAACGCCTATCCTTACAGAGCGTACATCGAGACGCTTCTCAACTACGCTCCGGCTGCTAAAGAGTCACATCTTACAGCGAGTCTGTGGTACGACGACACGAGCGGTGGTTTCGATTCGCCAGCTAATGCGGTGAGCACTGCCACGGCACCTATTACCGTGAACAAAGGGCTGGAAAATCGCAAATATTTTACACAGAATCGACGATACTTTGACATGATTGGACATCTACATCACGACCTCTTTAATCAGGATAAAATGCTGATTAATGGCGTAGAAATGCGCGTACGTCTAGTGAGGAGTAAGGATGCTTTTTGTCTGATGGACGCGACAGCCGATGGAAAATTCAAACTCAGCATCAAAGAAGCTACACTCATAGTTTGCAGAGTAAAAATCAGTCCTGGAGTTTTACTGGCTCATGCGCAAGCGTTATCGAAAA